>JAEMWC010001891.1:0-82619 GCA_016490735.1 Pachyseris speciosa | reverse complement strand
TATAAACATATCACTATTGCACATGGTGTTTCACATGCTGAATTGCACTTACCTTAAAACTACTTCTTATTTCACACATTAGCTGATGAATTCACACACATGTGAAACAAGAGATTTGATGTGAATCTTTTTACAAACCAATTTCATATGCTGAACTATTTTCATACGAGTTTCACATACATTTCACATGCTTTTTCACCATCTGAATATAGTTTTAATAAATTAGTTATTATTAGTGTCAGTTGTAGTCAGGTCAAACTTGGAATCAGTACCCAGATTACTTACACAAGAGACACCATCCTATACTTAAGGCAGAGAAAGTGCAAGTTATAATTATTCACACTTTTCAAGATTACCCAGACTCTTGCCTGTCAAAACTTGCAAAGTAGTTGGTTTTTATTGCCCCATTTTAAGATGTAAGCAGTTAAAGATGAACTATCAGTGGTAACAGCACTTGATGCTCAGACCAACAATGAGATGGCTCTCATCCCAGGTTTCACTGCTGGGTGTGATTACGTTTACCTTACTGACCTCAGGCTTCTTGACCTCTGTCTTGGCTTGGGTGACCTGCGACCTCCACTATCATCATCATGATCACTATCAGCACTACAAGGAATGCAAACAACTTATTGAAGAGCTATAATACTCCAACTCTGAAAAGGGCCTGTAGTTGATTCTTGTCTTGTTAATTGATATCCAGTTTCATAATCATACTCTGGGGAAAACTGGGCTATTAGGTTTCTTGCTATGAATGATCTGTTTTACATGCAAGTCAAAAGCCATTATTAAAATTTTATGTTAAGAGTTAATAAGGGCATACATTGCACTAAAACAACACAGAAACAAACAACCACTGAGGTGGAACCAGAGATAACAATTTTCCAGGCCACAGGTAAAATGAGTTCATTATAACAGGGATTCACTACCAAAGAAACCCTGTTAAATGAATTTGTGGGAAAACAACAAAAACCTCATTATATTTTAAGTTGATATGAAGATTTTCAGAAGTAGTCTGATGAGTATTTCAGAATCTGTCTAAATTGCATGTATCTTTTAAATGTCTTTTAGGTTTATTTTTACTTTTCTTACCCTTATTATCATATTATTATTTAGTGTAATTCTTTAGGAGATCTGCCTCGTATGGAGTCTCAGACGTTTTTGTCGATCATCCTTACATGGCACTCTGCTTTCATTCCTATTTCTTTGTAGTTTTAGGTGCTGCCACTTTTCTTAACCTTATTATCATATTATTATTTAGTGTATCTTTAGGAGATCTGGAGTCTCAGTGCTTTAACGTTCAACAGATAGTAATAACTGCTTGATTACCAGATGGTACAATCAAGCAGTTATGATCTGGTATTGAATCATCAAATAACAATCATACTATGCTGTATTTGTCTGCTTCCACTTGCATAGCCAGATTTTAGTTCCATGGTAACATTTATTTGTAACATGTACATGTATATTAGGGTAAAATTGAAGTTCAGGCTTCTGGGATGTGTTAATGCTATGACAGACAATTTGTTATACCTGAGGTTGTTATGATGGGATTCAGTTCAACATATTTTACTGTACATAAATTTGGCCAGGCTGATGATTACTTTTTGCCATAACAGAGACTCTGTATAATGGGCTAAATTGTTATATCGGTGGTTCGCTAAGTACTGTATGGAATAATTACCTGAAATGTACTCCATAGTTATACTCATCATTGTAAGGTAATCCGATCTTTAAGTGTAAAAAAAAAAGAGAGAGAGAGAGAGAGAGAGAAAGAGAGATAGTTGGTTACTGATCTGTACTCCACATGGATTACCATTGACTAAACTTAAAAATAATTTATAACAGCACAGGCAGACCACCCTATGAGTGTGTTGACGTGTGAAAACTATGGAAATACAAAGCAATGTATGGCAGTTACGAATACTGTAAGACACTGAATAATATAATTTTGAACACATCTTGGTCTGGAAATCTCAATCAAATGTTAATACACTGAGGAGTAGTGTTTTTTGCCTTCCCGAGCCAGTAACAGCTCAAAACCACAACCAAACTCTGATTGGTCAATTTGAAACGACCTGCATACCTCGAATTCCTTTGATTTAGAGATTTGTCTGGATCCTATCCAGAAAGCCGAATTCACAGCTTTAGCAGTGAATTCCTCAGGAATTATGTATCTCAATTCAGTAAAAGAGCGTGCGTTTTAAACGGCCCGGGGAGGCAAAAAACACTACTCCTCAGTGTATTAACATTGATTTCACTTTTATATTGAGATTTCCAGACCAAGATGCATTAAAAATATTATTCAGTGTCTTATTCATAACCACCATACATTGCTTTGTATTTCCGTAGTTTTCACATGTCAACACACTCATAGGGTGGTCCGCCTGTGATAACAGCAACAATTTTTTTTTCTGTCACCAAACAAAGTTGTTTGCAACAGTACCAAACCTTACAAAGAACGGAAGCTGCAGGTGAACCCTTTAACCCCCAAGGGGTCTCCCTTTGACAAGTAAAATCGTCTGGCGTTAGACAGAGTAAAATCTTTAAGTCACTCATTGGGAGGAAAGGGTTAAGGGAGAGAGTTTTTTAACCCTTTTATCCCTAAGGGGTCTCCCTTTGACATGTAAAATCGTCTGGCATTGGACAGAGGAAAATCTATAAGTCACTCTTTGCGAGGAAAGGGTTAATGATTACCAACAAGAAATTTAGTTATAAAATAAATTTTTATTTGTCCACAACCTAAGTGAGGAGCAACAGTTCATTAGAGAAGGTTTTATGGCCAGAAAACAAAGAGAAACAAAAAGTTCTGTAGTCTGCCTTTTTACTTCCCTGCTTGCACAAACGTAAAATGCCACCCCATTTATTTTGCTGTGAGATCAGTAATAACAGGACCCAAACCTGTGCACCAGAGTTTGGTTCTGTTACTGCTTGCACCAAATACAGTAACTAAAAACTATCTGTTGTGCAGTAATGACACATTTTTACCATCCCTTTGATTTTGGAACAACATTTTATTTATCTGTAGCTACTTTTAAGTTAGTAGTGAGTTACCTTTTAGTATGATAAAAACAATAACTATTATTCATCAGTGAAAGCCACTTTGCAAACTGCATTAAATATTAGCATACAAGAAGATCATCTACTGACTTAGCAGTGACACAAAAAATTTATTATTAATTAGGTAACCACCAGGAAAACTGTTCATACCTGGTACAGTTTCTCTTGTGATGATGCCGAAGACTGAAACAAATACACTCATTAATAAACTGTTATTAAAATAAAGAAAACCAAAATTGAAAGCAACATCAATTATTAAAGGCATTTCATTTAATAATAATAATTTATTACTTATATAGCGCCATTTACAAATACAGATCAATGGCGCTTTTAATTACAATTTTCAAATCAAATTAACTCTAAATACATCAAATCAAATCAAATGTTGGTTTTGGGGAGAGGGGAAAACCGGAGTACCCGGAGAAAAACCTCTCGGAGCAGAGTAGAGAACCAACAAACTCAGCCCACTTATGACGCCGAGCCCGGGAATCGAACCTGGGCTACATTGGTGGAAGGCGAGTGTTCTCACCACTACGCCAACCCTGCTCCCCAATTTGTTATAATACCTCACGACAGATGATGTTAAATAACCTTCCTACACATGTACTATGTTGTCTAGGTTTAATCATATTTTATTTCTTAACTGTCCCACAAGCCCCATGGTTTTAATTAGGTTCCCTTACAAGTAATTTATCAATCGTTGTAAGTTCATTGTGTGTGGCAAATAAATAAATACTACAGCTAAAGACAAAATTGCTGAAAAACTTTTGAACCCTTTCCCACTATCTCCCATTGTTGAGTCACAGGATATGGTAAAAGAATTGCGAGAAACAACACTGACAGGAGATAGGGAGCTGCCAAAAGTACAAAGAAGCCTTTTGGTGTGCTGTCTCTTGAAAGTAATTTTGTTGTCGACTGTGTTGGTGGAATTTTAAGTATTTGGGAGAGGTGATGATTGGCACAAGTTGTGCACGATTTTCTTGAAGATCACATAGACGTAAATATTCGTTGTAATTTGTGATGTTGGGAGAAGTGCGAAGTTTCAGGGCGTACAGAGTAGGTCAATGTCTATTGGTATGACTTATTTTTGGCCACGATGAGTAATATACCGGTAAGCAGCATTCTATGGCCCCTTCTCTTTCTTAGCAATAACGAACAGTTTCATCTCGAAATACACAAGAGTTTGCTCTCTCTTGTGGTGTAAAAGTTAATCCTTTACAAGAAAATACAATGTGAGTAATATACTTTTGAAGTTGGTAAAGTTGTATAGCTGTATACTGGAAACACATTTAAAGCCGTGGCCATATGCTAAAATTGCTACTCACTCGCAGAGAAATGGCAGTTTTATTTTACGGTTAATGCAAAAATGGTTTGGGAATTCGAATACATGTAGCAAATTGACTTAGCTTTCAAAAGATATAAAAATTATTGTAAAGCAAAATACAAATATTTGTGCACACAACAAATTTCACTGAAAAAAATTGTAATAAGCTGTTTGCCATTTAGCTAAGCATAAAGGTAAACAAGTTACAAATAGCTAATTTGTAACAAATTGTTTTATTACACTATAACAAGTAAAAAATGATTGTCTATCTGTCCAAAGCATATTCAGCAGTAAACAAATTAATTTTGAAGATTTTTAATATTATTTGCGTGTTTTGTGCGGTTTTTAGTGACCACTCACTTGAATTATTACAAAATTCTCTGGCTAACGTAACTGATGAGCAAGTGGCCCAATCAAATAAGGTACAAACTATGGGCGTTGAGATCTGAGGGTCGTGCGTTCAAGTCCCGTCACCGGTGATAAAAAATTTATTTATTTACTTGTCATTGTTTCTTCCTCTGACCGAGCAGGGTACGAGACGACTGACCGTCAAAACAACCAGAAAAAAAGGGTAACACAAGAAGTGGGTTGTCGCCATAGTGACAGCTTCTTAATAACATCTTCACTCCCGTGAGAAATCGTCTAACAGGTGATGTCAGGCACAAATTTATTAGAGTCAAACTTGGTCCAAAAAGAGCTGAATTCATGTACTCTGACAGGTGCAGGATGCAAACTCCAGGGTGTGGGACCCATCCTCTTGTCTCTGTGTGAGCCCCTGGAATCACTACTGTCTGTTTCTAGATGGATCACTAGCAATGTTATTTAATTTGTTTTTAGGGATAGGTCCTGAAGTGAGCATTGCTCTACCCTTGTAACACTTTTATTGACATATAGATTTAACCTCAAGTCAATACCTACCTCCTAACATTTGAAAAGGCAAAATGTGCTCCTGCTGAGGTAGCGTTTGATGAGGTGTAAAAACCAGGACTCTCAACTGGGCTGTCAGTACCTGGGGAAAACACAGTGTCAATATATTTACACTAAAAAATCTCAGAATCATGTTTAATCCTTTAAGGTTATGTCCTTGAAATAAAACTTGGTGCACAACATTTAAAGTGTATCATTTCAAAATGTGAATTATTGCACCATGGTGGTGGTAATCTCATGCAATTGATGCATGGAATCACCTTCAGATCCAGAGTAAAATGTTAAAGAATCCTTCAAGATTTTATAGATCCTGTGTGAGAATTCTAACAGAGTAGAGCCTTATAATCTTCACCCACAGTACCGCCAGAAAGTATTGACCCATCGGGACGAGGCAATAAGGAAAACTGAGGTACAACTTGCTGTGGGAAATTTGCCACAGGAGAAAAGACGAGGCATGCCGTGGGAAAGAACAATAACGATTAATTGCAGTTGTCAAAAAAGTGAAAGGACTTTTAATTTCTAAGGGTGCAAAGGTTCAAGGAGAAACAAAATAACACTGTGGACAATTTGCATCGGCTGTTGCATTAATGGACTTGTAATTTTTGAGCCAGCCTCTATACAATGTAAAATCAAAGGATTTTCAAATATTATAAACTAAGTAACTTACAGCTGTTTAATCCAACACTAAAAGAAGCGCTTGTTGTCTGAACTGTCACGCTGACAATGTTATGCAGCCAAAACAAATTTGCTGCCGATCAAACAGGTTCAGAATTCAGGTTGATCAAGGTCATCAGTTTCAAAAGTTTGTTTGTCTGGGATTGAAAACAGCTTTCGATCATTATTAGGTTGGTCTCTTTTGTTATATATCGAAAAGGCGAAAAGCCTAGGCCGGCCTGGGCCAGCCTGGGCCAGCCCAGGCCGGCCTAGGCTGAGTTTAGGCTGGCCAGGACCGGACTTGGCCAGCCTTGGCTGGCCTGGTCCAGTAATGAATGAAACTATGTTTGGCCCAGCCAGGCCTTGGCTGGCCCAGGCTGGCCCAGGCCAGTCAAACTTGGGTCTATAGAGAATTCTGCTGGCCTGGGCCAGCCCTGCCTTTACTTTGCCAGCTGATACTACTAGTCTTGTCCAGCGAGCTTTCACTGGCCTCAGCTGGCCCAGACCAGCCTAAGTCAGTACATGCTGGATGTTAACTGAGGGGGAAGCCTGTTCCAGGTGTTCAGATTGTGGTGAGCAGCAAAGGTATATTGCGATAATGAAAAATGTTACAGCGAGTGGGAAAGACAAGGACAGACTGAGGAGAAGGGGTCTCTGCAATTTCTTCACAATCTTTTATCCTTATTAGTAACTAGGAAGATATTGTCTACATGGTGTGTTTTTCTCTTTCGTGTCAATCAGGTAAATGCTAATATTCTGAGAACAAAGAGTTTCCCACAGTAAAAGCATGCACATAATCATACCCTGTGTGTAAACATCTGCTGGAGAAGCATTTGACGTCTGAAGTTAACCTCAAGTTTCCGTTCCAAAGTGTTAACTACTGAATGCTTGATTTGTTCAGATTGAAATTTGTTCTACTTAATCAAGTCTTCATAAAACGTTGACAGGGTGCCTTTGTTTGTTTCCCTTTCAGGCAAGGATGGTAGAAAAATACATATACTTACTTAGCTATATGATTAGCTAGGCAAGCCACAAGGTATACAAAAATTAAATACAACTTAGTACTGCAGTTTCAAAGATTCCAAGTTATAAAAGAATGTTGAGGACGGTCATTTAAAATACTTTAGGGACAAGAAATAAACTGGTTTTGTGGATATTAGAGCATTTATTTGCACTGTAACCTTTTTGCATTGTGCAACTCACATAAAACACTTACTAAATGTTCGTAGCACTTCGAGCAGACTTAATAATTCATCCACTACTTCAATTCCACTGGCAAACAAGAAACTTATACACAGTTTGTTGGCTGATCTTGTTGTACATTGTAAATGGTAACTCCTTAAAAAGTTCCTCTATACACCATTTTATTTGCAAAGACGCAAGTTTGGTGAAGTGACAGAGTGAAGAAGCAACAAGTGAAGTGATTTTTGCTCATTTTCGGATTTGACTGTTGAAGTAGTTTTTCTTTCACTTGGACCACTTTAAGTTGTTAAAACCAGACACAAAAATGTTTCCTATTGCCTCTGAGTACTTGAAACCATGTGTTTCTTCAGGGACCCTCTTGTTTTCCTAATAAATCCATCACAAGATCGCAATTGAACACTACAGTCCGCCATGTTGAATTTGAACAAGGTAGTTCCCAGGAAGGCTGTGAGGTCATTAACGCATGCGCAACTCGACTTGAACGCACATGGCTTGGGTAGACAATGGGAAAGTGTGATTTTATCTACTACCGCGTGGGGTTGAACAGATAATTATAGAGGAGGTGTATGGACTTGGCTGCGTCATACTGCTAAAAAGTTCGATTCCCCAGGATTTTACGACTAAAACACATCAGTTGAGGCGAAGAAAACAGACAGGCATATAGTTCATAAGCCACAAAATGTCCCACGCTGTCTGGAGAGAAAGGTTAGATCTTGAAATGCATTGTTTGGACCACAGATTTCTCAACTCATCATCGCTCGTCAGAAGTTCGAACTTTTCATGTCCAATTCTTTACAGGTGTATCTTCTTTTTTGTATCTTTGCCTTATAGTTCTTTAGTTCTGAAGTGCTAAAGTTCTAGAATTGAGATGATATGATAAGCATACGGTCATTTGCATGCGTTTGATTTGAAGGTCGACTAGAAGTCAGAATTCCTGAATCGTTTGTTCATCACTGTACACTTGAAGGAATCGTTTGATCTCTTTGAATCAGATCTTTCGATTGCAACAAGTTTCTGTCAAAGAAGTTAAATTATTAACTGATCATTTGAGCATCACTGACATTAATAATAGACTTTGCGTTGAATTTATTCGAAAAAGTACAGTCAATACAAAGAGTGTTCCTTTAAATAAAAACACTGAGAGTCCTTGAATTTCTGGTCAGCACTTTAAGATTGATTCAAATCTAGTGACCTTGTTAGAAGCACTTTAGAAATAAAAAGTACAACTGTTGTGACTGAAGTTAAATGTGTGTTTTCATTTCTAACCCAAGGGTTTTGGCCAGTAACTGTCCCTAGTTCACTGAGATTGCTCCAGGAAGGGCAGCCCCCCAAACAGCTGAAGGTCAAAATGGTCAGTGGCCAGCCTCAGCCAGGCCCGGCCAGCCTGGGCTGGCCAGATATCAAGCCAGTTTTTGAGTGATGAGGGCTGGCCTGGGCCGGCCCAGGCCAGTCATTTTTTTGGCGTTAGCATTTTTGAACAATGTTAATTTTGGGCCGGCCTGGGCTGGCCAGATTGGGCCGGACTTGGCCGGCCCGAGCTGGCCAGGCCTCTTTTTTGCACGGGTTGTAGTTTCTGTGTAAAAATTTTCACTTTCATTGGATAACAACTGGCTACGTCTTTTGAAAAGTTCTGATGCATCCAAATGCTAAAGGTAACAAATGATTGTGCACAGGTGTGATTGATGAAGTGTAACGATGCAAGAAAAATGATATTCAATCATCTCCCGTGGAATGCACCTCCAGCAATTTTCAAGGTAAAAAAGATTTTGAATCTATGACAGTCTGTGAAATAATAATATGGCTTATTTACTTTGCCATCATTCTGAGCTGCTGCTCTTCGAGCAAAATAATTTCAAACAAACTTCAACTGACAAATCTGCTGGCATTACCATGTGCAAATGAGTGAATGCTACATTTATGTTTTGTGGCATGCAAATATTTGGCGTCTGCTCGCAGCTTATCCAGAAAAACAGATTGTGGTTTCACCATTGTTTAATAAAGTGATCTGCACCCATTTTTAAAATGCAAAAAATTTCCATGCAATTTCTGGTTTGTGTCCTTCCAAATTCCAGTCATTTTCCATTAGTTAGTATTTATGTATGTACCACTAACATCTTGATCCCGACTGATTTAAAACCTTTACTATCTTTAGCCAATTCACTTTTGCCGCTCAGCCACTCGGACCTAGCCGTTTGAAAATTCTAACAACAGAATTACATGTTTCTTATACACACGTATTAAAAAGCTGATAGATTTATGTGTAGCGACCATGACTGTCTTTCCTGTTCAAGGTAGTTCAAGATTTCCTGCCAAAACTTGTTTTAGTTAATGTTCTTTGGTGCAATTTTAACAAAAGAATTTTAACATAAGAATTTGGCGTATCCAAAACACAAAGAAACTTCAACCAATTCAAACCTCAGCAAAACAGCGGCATCCCGCCTGGAATACCTAGGGAAGGTCACGACAAGGTCACACGGCAATGATGCGGTATGTAAAGGGGTCAATACTTTCGGGCAGTACTGTACAAACAGTCTCGTGGAGTATCCCCTAATTAGAATTTAGTATTTTAATTGATTATTTGTTGCTGCTATTCCGATATAACACGCACCTTGTGAAAATGGTGATGAAAATGGTGAATAGGGACGACTGGAGCTTGCTGATGGCATAGAGCTTGTTGTTTTAATAAAACTTCTGCCAGCCTTCTGTGTTCCAGCATTAAAGGAGCTGAAAATTGAGAAAAGAAAATAAAATTAGAAATTTACAGAACCAGCTAGTCAGTAAAGCTACACAAGGAGAAATCATTGTTATTTAATTATGAAATAACAATGATGATAATAAAAACACATCATATAGGCTGAGTGTTTTCACATAACATCACGGCTGCCATGATAGTGTCCCAAAACAAAGAAATGGCTGGTGTCCCAATTTAAGCCTCTGGGTCCAAATGAACTATATTTTAATGCAAATACTTTCTTTTGTTTCAGCAAACCAAATATGGCTGGTAGTCAGAGGAATAAAAATGCGCTATACAAGGTAGTTGTATGATCTATTACATACAATCATAAGCTATGATCATAACACTCAACATAATTCAATCATGATTTAACTGGAATTTTAAAATTCAAATTGACTAGCCTAATTTTAACTATGCCTGTTGGAACATTTAATTAACTCTGCTTCATTCATTTGTTTGTCCATTCTATCACCCCTTTGTATGCTAGTTTGCCAATTCATTTGTTTGTTCTCCATGCACATATTTTTTATGCGTTAAAAGCTTCATTACAGTGTTATAATCCTTGTATTAATTGACTACTTTTGTGGTTAAGCAACTGTAACTGGACCACACTTACACTGACCATGAACACAAGATGCACTTAACATGTTAATAATCTCTACTGTTTATGGAATGGATAGATGCTTTGATCAACACAAATTAATAAACTAGATTTAATCCCACTGATAATATAGTCTGATGCTGTAAATATAAAAAAAATTAGAATTTGGAATTCATGTTGAACAACACTGGGGTAACAGGGTTACATTTACAGCGTAGCTGTTTAAACAATAAAATATTTAAATCTAAATCTGCCAATTTAACATAATTCCTCTGCAGTTTCACGTTTATGTTGGTACTGCACAAAAATTGTAGTACATAAATAAATTGCATTTCTCACTGGCTTAAGAATCATTAAGAAATACTTATCTCTGGCTGGAAAGTGAAAATTCAACTAGGATATTTCACTAAACAATGAGTTCCTTAGAAAACAAAATGCAATTACAGTCAATTAAGGCTATTAGCAAATATATTAAGCAAAGCTGAATGATGTTGAATAGTGTTTCTTACTAAGATATAGTATCAATCTCGGCAGAAGAGGTAATATGAAACTTCAAACAATCATGTATACTTGCTGGAGGATACAACTTTCGACCGTTGAAAACAAAACAGGTTGATATTGTCTTTTACTGGATTTGACACCAGCATAATCCCAACAATACCATTTTCATAGACATAATACCTGGAACCTTTTGTTACAAGTACATGCAAAAGTCAACAAAAATCAGAATTCCACTTAAATCACCATACATGCAATAAATATAAAATTATTATATATGTATCTTACTGTAGTTTAATCTCTATTTAAATTCAATTCTCTCAGGAATAAGCAGCTGCAGTTTTAAAGTCTTCCGTAACTCTCAAAAGGAAATGCATAAAACAAATTACAATTTATGATTACACAGAGAAAAACAAAGGATAGTTTGGTACAATTGTAAATTTCATTGTTCACTTATCAAAGGAGAATCTTTTAAAGGCATGACCACAAAACTGGTTATCTTTTTAAAAATAAATGGAGCCTTATCCATCTTCAATACACTGAATACACAAAGTAAGCTTACCTTCTCAGATAACAGGTACTACCCACGTTATCAAGACAGAAAGCATTGTTTGATTATATAGAAAATTTACAACAGTACAGTCAGGCAATCACAGAAACCATTCACACACCGAAAGTAAAAGTAAAAAATATCCCTTATTCTGCTTTTTGTAAGCTGTTACGGCATAACTGTAAACACTTTGAATACACAAGCCACAGGGCTTCTGGTATTTCGCGCGGTCGCGGAGCCGCGAAATTCAGGTAAATCCGCAAAATCCCGCGAAATTCCCCCCAAAAACGCAAAATACCGCAACATCCGTCAGATATATTACCAAATACATGTCGGCAAAACATATTTGATACTTACCTTGGCTATTAGACCTCTTTTATTCACCACAAAACATCCCAATTTATCATGAAACTTCGTCACTGCAACGAGTAAACAACATCCCACAACTACATGTACCAGGCGTTCTTAGATTAATGTTGTGAAAAACTGGGCACTGGCCACGATGTGAAACGCCTTACCATTGGTGCATTTCTCGAGTGAATTGTTTGTCAACGAGCAAATGATTATCTCTGTTAAAAAAAACGTTGGTCATAACGACGCAAAATTAATCGATTTTAGCAAATTTTGCCAAAACAATTCCAACGAAATCGGCTGTTTTTTACTGATTGTTTCTCGGCGAAGTTTGCCCCCGAAATTTCCCGTGAAATCGGCCAATGCTAAAAAAATCCGAACTATATAAATATTGTAAACGATTTAAGCTTACTGTCTAAACTGTAAGAAAGTAGTGCGCAAAATAAAAAGCTACTGTTTCCTTATTGTCAAAAATGTTTTGAGTGTATCAAAATTTTGGAACAGAAATGATGAAAATTAACGCGCCACTTTATTAATGGCGCAGAAACTAATGCTCACAAATATTAACGCAAATTTCCCAAATTCGCATTAATATTCTCTAATAAGGTAAAACTTCTGGCTGAGGGTAACAAGCAGGGGGCTAATCGACTTGGGGGCTAATCGACCGGATACCTTTCCGTGAATTTACCCCTGAAAATCCAGGGAAATTTAACTTTTTTTCGCGACCTATCAGAAGGCCTGACAAGAAGCAACTCAAATTAAAAGTTATAGATCTATAACAAGAGGCATATTATGGCTCTTGATCTATAAACACTTTTCTCCACTTAATTAGTACTGCACACGTCTATTCAATGCAGAAAGACTATAATAATTTTTTTCTGTAGAAAGCCTATTTGTGGCGCCATGCACTTCTTGAGTCAAAAGCATTGTCTGAATCCAATTCTTCATGTCAGTAATTTTTGTACATGTATTTGAGGGTGGTAGAGGGGAGGGGGGTCTTGATCACGTTTCACAGGAAATTAAATGGCCGTTTCACGTTTCACAGAGAATAAAATGGGGACTACACGTTTCACGAAAAAAAAAAGCGATTTTCTTATGGAGTGTACGTAATGTAAGAGGGGGGGGGGGGGGGAGAGAGGAGGAGGTGGGCTGGAGTAACTTTGCAATAGTTGAATAGGATACCCTTGGCCCTCCACTTATGTCTTGAAAATAAAGCATGACTCTTCACATAGAGTCAGAGTAAAAAGGATGACCCTCCCCCCAATACGCTGTAAGTTTCCTTTTGCCTATTTTCCATTTATTCATTCGAAACTGCACAGTAAAGGAAACTCGCGAACCTATAACAAGATGTTTTAACTGAGAGTAGAAATGCTGTTTGATAAATGGATGACACTCCACCTAACGGTGCTTTTTTTTTTGCGGTGACCCTCCCCCAGATTACTCCAGCCCACCCTCCTACATAATAAAACATAAAGTCCCTTACTTTGATCAGAAGAAGAACTACAGTCAAAGCACTCCCCTGTCTGATGTGCTTTTTAAAATAAAAACCAGTGAGCAGCACACAGCCACAGCTTTTGTTAACATTTTTGCTATTCGACCGGTTTCCTGTGATCACAACAGACTTCACTGGTGAGATTGAGATAGTGAAAGAGCATGTTTACAGTACAAAGCAAGTTCAAATTAGGGTGTTAACAGCCAAAAAAACACCCACAAACAAACACATGCACACAGGATATAACGTAAGAATGTGCTTGCAGCCCGGGGGGGGGGGGAGGTACTTGACCCACGTTTGGGTATAGAGGTGCCGCTGGGGGGTTGAAACCCTGACCCTGTTTAGGACAAAAATAACCATAAATACCTAGGGCGACGCCCTCTATTTTAAGACCCTGTTTAGGACAAAGGATAATATCGTATATCCACACTCTCTTGTTTACACAAGTGTTTTTTGTCAGTCCTTAAAATGGCGTAATGTTGACCGATGACCCGCTGAATAAATACAAATAAACGTCTCCCATTTCGGATTCCGTTCAGGTTGCTAAACAGTTAATAGCTTGCAAGCAGGCTCTCCAGTTTTTTGTTGCGACGCGACCGCATGATTCGCGCCGCAACAAAAAAACTGGGGAGCCTGCTCGCAGGCTATATAGTCGACAACAGTCTTAAAAAATACTCTGTCTAGAACGGGTCCAGGCCCTTCTCAGGACAACTCGCTTGAAATTATATACCCAGTTTAGGACGGAGGAGCCAAACCATACCCTATCCAGCAGCACGTCCCCGTATAGGCCATATAGAGGGATTGCAGTTATTGTTTAATTTTGGGGCTCGTGATTTAACGCGGCAAACATTGGAAAACGGGCCTCCTCCTTGTGGATTAAGGATTTCTGGTTATTGTTTGCCATGTAACTCATCAAAACAGTTACATTTGGTAGAATCTTGCGACCTTCAGAGGCGGTTACCATTGACGAGCAAAGCTATCCCAGACACGTTCCCATGGTAATCACGGCCCTGGGTCAAGGACGGCGTTTCAGATTGCAATGGAACGCAATATAGTTTGTATCGAACTGTATCATATGGCATCTATTGTTACAATTTCTCTCAAAATTAAAGAAACATGACACAAAATCATAGTTCACAGTGAGTTGACACCTGATTCTCATTTGACGGATAATTATGATCAAAAATCACGGCTCACGGTTATTAGCAAAATCACATTTCACGAGGAAAAAATCCGCCATTTCACATTTCACGGGAAATTAAAAAGGCAATTCACTGCTCACGGAAATACTCTTTACCACCCTCGTATTTCAGCATCATTGCACTGTGGGTTTTCCCCTTTTGTAATTTTCAGGCCTCAGAATGAATACAACATGTAATAGTCGCTAAAGACAAAATAATACTTATTTCAGTAAAACTGAATTCTCATCACTTTTCTACTTGGTCCTGGCATTTAAAACAGCACATTTTCACAAGAACAGCAGTTTAAACATTTATGGCAGTAGCTGTCAGAAATCTGCTGAATCGATCCCACCCTTAGAAAATAATTATATTTCCAAAGCTTTTGCACGCAAATTGTCAATTTAACTAGAAATAACATTTACCACAAACCTTTTTATACTTTTTTTCATGATGAAGCAGGATTTGAATTTCGAATAAAAGTAATGCGGACATTGTTGTCAATGGACAACACTGGTGCTAGTGAAGCCATTTCTGAAGTGACCAAATAAGAAACCTCTGTCAGAAGAAAGAGGATTATTGAGAATTTCTAAAAGAATATTCCTTGGGGTAGACAATTTGTACACATGTATTGTTAGTTTAATATCATGTAGATATTTCAGTTTGATTAAAATTAGCATACAACACTAAACCTGACAACTGATTAAAGTACCATTTCAAAGGACTGAAATGACATTATGCAGTTGAAATACATTGAGTTTTCATGCAAATAAAATTCTATTCACAACAAAATTATTGTTACGGCACACAAAAACTGGAATCTACAGACGTATAATCAGGAAGCCATAGTTTACGCACAGCTTTAAGTGTACAGCCATCGGTACATAGTTTACATGTACACATTCATTAATGATGTTCAGAAAGGCATCCCCTTTCTTTCTGTCAATAGTAACTATTTTGAATCAAAGTTTTATTGTACATGTAAATACTGCAAAGAGTAACAGTGCACAATGTTCAGTGACCAAAGAAAAACGCATTTTTATTTTTATTGTTATACTGTGGGTTTAAACATGTTCTTTCTGTTGCACAAGTCAGCATTTTTTTTTAAATAATAATAAATTGGCAGTCACCTTAAGAGCAATGAAAGCAAAATACTGCTACTAGCTCTCCACATTTGGTGACGCTGAAGCCTCTTTGGGTAGGGTGGTAAGGATTGAAATAATGAAAAAATGGTTGAAAAATTGGGCTAACGTGTTCAGGTTTTTCTCTTGTGCAATGCAATTATAGCCAAAACACAAAATGTTTTTTCGGTGTTCTAGTGACAATTTTTGGTTGTGAGAAAAACTTAAGGCCCTTGGTTAAATATGTAATTGGAACCCACAACTTAAAAACTGTCATAACGTAATCTTAATTTACACAAGCAGCTCTGGGTTAAATCAAATGAATGTAGCACACTTGACACTGATTAAACAACATGCTGGTTAAGTTTGGTGAAAATTGTGGTCATCGAATGAAAGACAATCAACACATACTGTCAAACACATACTTTTTTTTTTCCTAATTTTATTATGTTTATGGTTCACAATGTTTTCATACTCGTGAGTTTTTACACTTTTTCCTGTCCTGTCCTGTCTTAGTACAAATCCTTTGTCTTCGCCGGTTTACAGAGTATCCGAAAATCATTAATCTATCCGTTCCAAGTTATAACTGGAGAATCTCGTTACTTGATGGTAAACTTATTTCCAACGGGTTCACACTTTGCATTACAGATAAGAAGTTCCACAGTATTTCCTTGCGTGACGTCTATTGACCTTTGGGTGTGCCAGGTATTTCTGGTGTTGCATTCCAGTGTTTATCTTCGCAATGTTTCTTCTAGGTCGCAATGTTTATATGCCAAGATTTCAAAGTTGCGAAGATTTCACCGTCCTATCTTCAAGGTTCCAGGTTTAACGGGATTTAACCACCGATCCTCAAGGTTTCTGTGCGTGGATTGACGGGATTTCACCACCTATCCTCAAGGTTACGATCCAAACGTCAGTAGAAATGGTTCCTCGACGTTAATGAATCAATAATGAATAATAATGAGAGACTTGCGGACGATCCGGAAAGAAAACCTAAGAGATACTAAGAAATCTCAGAGAAAAACCCCCAGCGCGTACCACCGATAATCCTAATAAAAACTGATAGGCGAAAAATAAAAGGAGAAGGAAACCCAAAACAAAAAGCCTAGATCGCTTCCAGTGACCTGCTCATGCTAAGACCGAAGTCCGAGCGCAATGAAAACAGGCCATCCGAACGGCGAGTCCGAACGGAGCCCCTGGTAAAAACAAATGTAGTGCACGCACACAGCACTACACTTGATCTTAGCCAACTTGGATAAACAAATCTGAGTCTAAGAGTTGAACCGATGACCTTCCGATCACTAGTTCGGATGCCATATCACTGAGCTACAGGAGACTTGTGGGAGCTGAGCCATTAAACTAGGTTCATGTGCAGTGAAAAACAAACTGCTGGGATCTGAATGTCAGTAGGTGGCATATTCACAATGAGAGTCAAGAGAAATACAGTACAGCTCGGAGATAAGCGAACTACGCAGACGCAAAATATGCGCGCGTTTTTTTGACGCATCTGATTGTGTACACGTCTGGACTTTGTTATTCGTAACCATAACTTGTCTTTGTGTGTAATTGTTTTCGGAAACAATAAATTAAAATACCAACCGCTGAGAAGCAAAAAAATTGCAGAATTGCGAAAGAGCGTGAATTTGTGGCGTCACGACAAACAAAAATGTGACATCTCTGGTTCTACAAGGCCCACAGAGACGATTGAAATGGCAAAATACTCTGTCTTCAATGTTAATTTCGTTTGAAAAGTGCTTATGATGCGCCATTGATTGAAAAGTTGTTTCTTTGGAGGCAGTTAGTTTCGAGGTGTTTATCGTTTCATCGCGCGCCGGTGAACGTGAATTTGTGCCATCACAATAGGCAAAATCTCATATCTCTGGTTCTGCAAGGCGCACAGAGACGATTGAAACGACAAAATACTCTTTCTTAAACGCTGAATTTCGTTACAAAAGTGATTATGATACGCCGTTTATTGAGGCAGTTAGTTTCGAGGTGTTTATCGTTTCATCGCGCGCCGGTGAACGTGAATTTGTGCCATCACAATAGGCAAAATCTCATATCTCTGGTTCTGCAAGGCGCACAGAGACGATTGAAACGACAAAATACTCTTTCTTAAACGCTGAATTTCGTTACAAAAGTGATTATGATACGCCGTTTATTGAAGAGTTGTTTCTTTTCAGTCTTTGGAGGCAATTAGTTTTCTTTTCATCACGCGCTGGTGAACGTGAGAACGTTTATTGAGGCAGTTAGTTTCGAGGTGTTTATCGTTTCATCGCGCGCCGGTGAACGTGAATTTGTGCCGTCAGAACAAACAAATATGTGACATCTCTGGTTCTACAAGGCCCACAGAGACGATTGAAACGGCAAAATACTCTGTCTTAAACGCTGAATTTCGTTACAAAAGTGCTTATGGTGCGTCGTTTATTGAAAAGTTGTTTCTTTGGAGACAATTAGATCCAATTAGTTTACGAGTGTTTAAAAATGGTTTCGTTAGTTTTAAACAACGACTCTTTGATGGATCGATACTAATTATTTCTCAACAAGTTGTGATCACTGTTTTGCCAAATAAATTTACCATAGCAACAGCACAGCCTCCTAAAAACAAGCTTAATTTTGGCTTTTATGTGCCTGTAACTCAAAAACGAGTCCGGTGACCCCCGTTTTTTATTATTGAATCGCAATCAGCATATTAAGATTCATCTTTTTGCAAGTCTGTACATAAGGTTCAGAGCCACTTTAAATTACCGTGAACTCGAGGGGCTTATTTATTTTAAGCATGTGTTTACTCTTTTTTTCGGGGGGGGTGGGGTTGATAGAGAAGGGGGGGGGTCATTTAATGTAATGAAACGCATTAACGGTAGCAAAAAAAGGAGGAAGAAAGAGACTTTACGCTTCCCTACTTCCTTTTGGAGGTCGTCTGGCCGAAGAGTAAAAACTAATCCGAACTTCCAGCACACAAATAAACCATACCGGATCAGTCCACATGAGGTGTTGCAGTCGTGATTAATAGCTAATACAGTTAAGAGCGGTTTTCAATTGAATGTCGAAAGTAAATTGCGTTTGGTTTGGTTTTGCATTACTTCGCTCTGCCAATGGCCAGCAAAACTCGCGCCACTTTTTCAACCAGTGAGAAGCAAACCCAAAACCAATCGCGACTTGCACGCGCGCATTTTCCCGCGCTTTGCGCCGGCTGCATCTAATTGCTTAGTATTCTGATTGGCTCATTGCACTGTATCAGTCTGTTGGGATTGTCTGGAGTATTTGCTTTAGTTTTGGTTCTACGACACTGAATTGAAAACCGCTCTATCATTTATTAATTAAATAAATAAATAAATTAATTAAGACTTTAAGAATATCGGGGTAGGGGAGGGGGCTCCAAAGAGAGGGGGACTTAAAAACTTTCTTCGTCTGAAAAAGGGGTGTTATTAGAGAGGGGGCCTTATTTGAGAGGGGGCTTAATTGAGTATTTAAGGTAAATGATTTAGTAAACTCACAGACTGACAACAAACTTATCAGCTTTTAATTCTCAAAGTAAAAATCTTTTCTTTATTGGACTCATCTAGGGGGCAGAGGGGCGGACACCCGGGAGAATAGAGAGCGGAAGAATAAGGGAGGCGGGAGTTCTAAGGCCCTGTTAAGGGTTATCCTGGCAGGAGGGTTACCCTCTCTATATTTCTTTTTTCATCATGACAACCTGAACAGCCATCATGGCCGACCGAGTACAAAATGATTTGAGGCTGAATCAAATTCAAGGATAAATTCTGGCTTACCTCAGTTCAGATGGCGGAAACTTGGTCCGACGGAGGACCTACTTTCCAACTGGTTTCAACGTTATTACGTTCTCTTCTACGATAAACGAACGCAAAATGAATTGAAACATCATCAAGTATGTTATCCGTGTCTGCGAAAAGCCACAATAACGGCAACAAAGATAGAAAGAAAAGAAAACAATTTGACGATAAACATACACGGTGCGACACTGCAACCGGATGTTGATTTGATCAACTTCCGGTTTATGTCGCTCGCTTGACGCTTGTTTATCTTCCAACCATTTTCGTTTCCATCAGTTAGGGGATCAGTGGGGAATCAGTAGGGATTAGTGAGGGATCAGTGTTTTGTCGAGGCCCATTTTCCTCCAATTTTTGAAAAGTGGAGATTCTTTACAAATCAGCTTAAGCGTGAAATTTGAAATTTGCCGGACAAAACAGCAGTTAGCAAGCTAAAGATCAGAATGTAAGGCAAACCATTAACAACTTTAAATCCCTAAAAAGCCTTTCCATCATTTCAATGCCAGTTTGCTTACAGAGTAAACACTGCTTCTGATAACAGTTAATGTGTAGAGTTGTTTTGACAAAACCGTAAAACGTGTAGGGATTTGTTGACAACAGCAAAAGGGCAGGCTTTAGGTCCATAACAGGTGGAGTAACAAGAAAACAGTGTCCAACAATTGTTAGCGTTTATTGCTAGGCAAACCATTTACAGCCTTGAAGCCCTGAAAAGCCTTTCCATCATTTTCAATGCCAGTTTGCTTAGAGAAGAACACTGCCTCTGGTAACAGTTAATGTGTAGAATTGTTTTGACAACAGTAAATGTGCAGGGTTTTGTTGACAACAGCAAATGGGTAGGATTTTGGTCCATATTGGGCAGAGTAACAAGAAAACAGTGTCCAATAGTTATCGTTTCTTTAATTGCTTTTGTTTCATTAGATATGCCTCAAAGAAGCTTTAACTAACATAAAACCTCTCATGGAAATACAATGGAAATATTACAATAGTTACCAGTGTACGTGATAACGTCCAGATAAAGAGTATATGTTCTTAAATTCATGTTAAAGAAAATGGCTATCCTTTGTCAAACAAAACATTGAAGTTTTTATGGCAAACACTGAACTAAAGTGTCCTTATTGCATGGATACGGCTACACTTCTTGCAAAATATCACAATCTACTTTCTGAGTAATGATAGCTTGACGCAACAGTTTTAAGAACAAAGTTTACTGCTAAAGCTTGTCCTCCTTTATGTAATACATAAAATATGAGCGGGAGACCTTTATGGACATTTAAAACCATAAAGATCGGACGCGAATATTTTGGCTTACTTGTGAAATGAAACAATAGATTGTGTTTGTCGTGTTTGTAATGTTAATCAGTAGAGATCTGTATCAAAGTTCATGCATACTAATTAGCGGAGCAGGACACTTTTATGAAAGTTAATGATTTTTATTGGAGCTTAGAGAGGTATACATGTGACTCAAATAGTACACGTAGATTGGTCGTTAGTCTTATGAATTATTAATGAATTTTACAACAATTATTATTAATCTATACAATCACGTTTAATCACTGAATTCCGTATTTACTTTTTGTATCAAGGAAGTTTGCAGATGCCTTCAAATGGAACTGAATAACAAACCAACTCTGACTATATCTGTACTGATGTCTCCGCTGTCGTTGTATCCTTCACCTTATAATAATCTTTGGACTCATCCAGTTTGTTAAAATCAAAGTATTCCACCTTCTCCAGCAACATCTCCTCCACTCGTTCAACCAGATACTCAAAGCTTGGCCGTTCATTAGCAGTTTCCCTCCAACACTTTGTCATCAAGGCGTAACTGGAAGGGAAATCAAAAACAGTAACTTCTCTCTATCCTGCATAGCAAAATAATGATACAATATAAAGGTGTACAACTTAACCTTTCAAGCTTAGACCCAAGCTACTATTACTATGTAGTAGCCCTAATCTTTTCTTTCACTGTCAACAATTCATAGTCTTTCGACATTTCAACTTTTTCTGGAAAATTCAGTATGTAGTTTATGTGTCCTATTTTGTTGTCTTTAGGTTTATATTTCGGTTAAGAATGGTGAATGGTGTGTGTTAGTAACGTTCAGGAGCACCCAAAGATAAGCTTCGGTAGATATCTGTTCAGCTGTTCGGAGGAGGGTAATTCGCTTAGGCTTTCGGCGTCTATTAAAGAGTAAACTCGGATTTTCGTAACTAAAACGTGGCCTAAGAAATTCGCAATGGGGTAATCATACTGCCTGAGATTTTCGGAAAGGTCATGTTTGCTGTTTTTGTAGTCAAAAACGTCAGCTAGCATTTTCGGAAAGAAAATAGTTCCCTAGAAAGTCCGTGGAGAGTTCATTTCAGCTAGCACTTTCTCAGAGGAACATTTTGTTCCCTACCATTTTCGGGCAAGTAAAATTTCAGCTAATTTCTTCTAGCTGACCATGCAAAACATCATTTTCAGCAAACTTCAAACACAACAACGTACTTAAGAATGCCTTTCTACAGCTTTTGGTTAATTTGGCTCGGTGGGTGCCCCTGAATGTTGGCGTGAATTTTGTCCTCTAGTTATGTTAGTGTTGATGGTGGGTGGGGAGGGTGTTGGCTAATGAACAGTACATGACTGTCTAATGTAAATGGAACATTACGACTTCCTGTTTGTTTTTCTAGCTGTAGGTAACATTTTGTTTGGACCATTTTACAGTTGCAACCTTAGTGACCTGGCCTTTATGAATGAAGACGAAGCTGGAGGTGATCAGCTTGTTTTCATACAGACCTCACCGCTTTTCTCATTAAATCTTGTTGTTCATATGCTAACTAGTCCACATTTGCATGAGAAAGACAGAGAGGTTTGTATCAAAACAAGGTCACCTCCAGCCTCGTTTCCATTCAAAGGCCATATCACTAAGTATACAACTGCCAAATGGGCTGTTTGGCTTTGGAGAAATACTACTAAGACAAGGCTTGAAAAATGTGTTTCTGATTCTTTCGATTGCTAAAACCATTTAAGTATCAGCCTGTGACAAGCTCTCTAATGGGGTCTCATGCGAGATGGTGCGAACAGTGAGAGGATTGTGGCAGGGACAGGGGCAGGGTGAGTAAACACTGTTCCAACTCTCTCGCAGCTCACTTCACTCGCCACTCACCCCTGAAATAAATCTTTCATGAGACCCCAGTAGAGGACTAACCTGTGGGCAACAAAAGAAATAGGAGACGTCTGCACGCAGGCTGATAGAGAGCTTGCTCCCAGGTTATTAAAGCATTTAAGATGATCCCATCATGAATTCAGTAATAGCATTTTGCATGGTGTGCACTGTGCTTCTTTCTCTTGTTTTGAAGTAACACATGAATCCATGCTGTCTCGTGGGGATACTCATTACTTACAATCACTACCATGTCAGGAGACATAATAAACTCAAACTTACAAAGACTCTGGACAGATGTCAGGCCTTTCCATCCGGTAGCCTTTCTTAAGACGCTTTAATATCTCCGTGTGATTTAGCAGTGGGTACGGCGAGCCACCTGGAATTAGTCAATGTCATCATGTAACAACATCTCTTCAATTCTGTTTAAAAACAGATGCGAACTTTTAAAAAAAAGGCTCGCACTATGTTCCAAGGAAGGGAACTAAAATGCTGTGATATTCACTGAACATAATTTAAACAAAAAAACTACTTTTTTCATTATCTAGAACAAAAGAGGTCTTTAGTGCTCAACAGGAGGAGAGAAAATTAATACAAGACGAGCTGAATTGAAGACAATTATGCACAAAGAAACTATAATTAAATAAGAAAACATTATTCAACAAAATGGATTTGAAAAGCAGTCGGTACTTGAGGTTAAAAATCCGCCGCGTTTCATGTACTTGCCAATAACAGTCTTCTGTTAAGTCTCAAGCAGACTACTGTGAAACAGCTTAAAAAATCATTCGGACAAACGAGTGGAAACAACTTCCGGCCAAAATCAAGGACTCTGTATGGAGGGAAATATCGGACAAAAATGTTATTGGATTGTACCGTATGATGTACTGTATTGTATTTGCCGGTTTACTGTCTTATCGTACCTGGTATGCTGTTATGTCGTACTCAGTGAAATTGATGTTGTATCCAGAATATTGTTATGTCGTAACCGGTAACGTCATATCGTAGCCAGATGCCATTATGTTGCACCCGGTGACCTTATATTGTAACCAGAATGCCATTATGTTGTAACCAGTAACCTTATATTGTAGCCAGATGCCATTATGTTGTACCCAGTGACCTTATATTGTAACCAGAATGCCATTATGTTGTAACCAGTAACCTTATATTGTAGCCAGATGCCATTATGTTGCATCCGGTGACCTTATATTGTAACCAGAACGCTATTATGTCGTAACCGGTAACCTTATATTGTAGCCAGATGCCATTATGTTGTAACCGGTGACCTTATGTTGTAACCAGAATGCCATCGTAACCGGTAACCTTATATTGTAGCCAGATGCCATTATGTCGTAACCGGTAACATTATATTGTGAGCAGAATGCCATTATGTTGCAACTGGTGACCTTATATTTTAAGCAGAATGCCATTATGTCGTAACCGGTAACGTTATATCGTAGCCAGATGCCATTATCCTGCATTATGTCGTACCCGATAATGTTATATCGTAACCAGAATTCCATGATGTTGTAACCGGTAACGTTATATCTTAACCAGTTGCCATTATCCTGCATTATGTTGTACCCGGTAATGTTATATCGTAACCAGAATGCCATTATGCCGTAACCGGTAACGTCATATCGTAGCCCAGATGCCATTATCCTGTATTATGTCGTACCTGATAATGTTATATCGTAACGAGAATGCTATTTTACCTTTGTTTTCCATGCACGGTGCAGATAACCACGCATGCTTTTGTAGCCACAATTGGGAAATTCCTGTATGATATTTCTGATATCATCTAACTCTTGCGCCATAAGAATAGCATATGTATCACGGATTGATAGGCCATTTTCTTCCAACCTATACTGTTTTCACTCTTACGCAGAGCATTTTGGCTATGTCAGTTGCCTTAAATCCATTCTCAAGAAAGTATTCCAGCTGTTTACAGGAATGATCAAATTTAGGCCTACCATTTAAACCTGTTTTCATTTCTGTGGGCGAAGGTGTGAAACTCATCATTATCTGTTTATCAATTTTTGATAGCATCCTTGGATACTGACCTTCCACATTTTGCACTCAAAGCTTATAAAGCTGAAAAGTAAAATGAACGAGTTTTGTGTGTTTGAGACCGCTCCTCCAGGGAGCTGAAGCAAAGGCGTTTTTGAGCTATGTAGTGCAACCGGAAGTGGACGTTTTTCATGCATATTCATTCACAGTGGTTGTGCGAAAATTTTCAAGTAAATCGTCTCTATAAGAGTAAAGAGACTTAGTAATATAAATGTGGTAGCGCCAAGGCAAGTTAAAAGAGAAAACGCCTCGCTTCCGGTTTCCCTTTGTAGCTAAAAAAAAAAAAAAAAAAAAAAAAAGCGGTGCTTAATAACTTTGCTGTATTGAAGGAAAACCCTGAACAGAGAATACGTCCCTACATATAGGCTTTCACTCGTTCGTTATTTTCACGGCCTTATAAACCTACAATAAGCTTTATCAGAAGTTATATGCCTTTGGCTGTAGTGAGCAGTTTAAAATATGCAACAACTTAACTTACTTAAAGCTTAAAATTACCTTAAGTTTTCTGAGGCCCGGTTGTTTCCACCGTTTCCCTGCCTGTCTTCGCTGTTTTAGTTCCTGGGGATATGTGTTCAAACTGTCTAGGCCTATTTCGTATAAAAGTTTCCCTTGTTTTGAATAGAACATCGACAAGATGCCAAAAACGATGTCATTTCTCACATGGAAATAATGTCACGTGACATACATTTCGCGCCATTTTTAAACAAAATGGAATGCCGCTGATCATATTTCAGCAAGTGTGAATAACAGAAAGATACGATAAAGCATAACCGGTTACGACATATATAATAGCATTTTCGTTACGGTATGACATTATCAGGTGCGACAAAATTGCAGCATAATGCCATCTGGGCTACGATATAACGTTACCGGTTACGACATAATGGCATTCTGGTTACAATATAGGGTCACCGGGTGCAACATAATGGCATCTAGCTACGATAAGACGTTACCGGTTACGACATAATGGTATTCTGGTTACAATATAAGGTCACCGGGTGCAACATAATGGCATCTGGCTACGATATAACGTTACCGGTTACGACATAATGGCATTCTGGTTACAATATAAGGTCACCGGGTGCAACATAATGGCATCTGGCTACAATATGACGTTACCGGTTACGACATAATGGCATCCTGGCTACGATATAACGTTACCGGTTACGACATAACAATATTCTGGATACGAGATCACATCACCGAGTATGACATAATAGCATACCGAGTACGATAAGACAATAAACCGGCAAATACAATACAATACATCATACGGTACGGTCCAATAGCAGTTTTGTCCGATATTCCCCTCCATTAACTCTGCTTGGAGAGTTGCTGGGATATGAATTGCAAATACCATCCAGAGTTTGAGCAGCTAACTACCAGAGGGAACAAAAAAAATAATATACTACTTTGGTAGAGACTGAAAATATTACCAAGAGTTCCAATTTCCCACATGACAACTCCGTAAGACCATCTGAAATTAACAGAGAGGAATCAAAGAATAAGAGTCTTAATATAACAACAAAGTCAGATTACCTTGATTTCACAAGTCTGTCACTAAGAAGGCTCGCAAAAGAGATTTGATGGGCCAAACTTACTCCATTTATGCCTCTACTGGTATCAATTAATCAATTTAATTGATTTATGTATTTTCTTTCTCGAAGATATTAGCTCAATAGAGCTACTCTGATAATTAGAGTTGCAATAAAGTGTATGTATGTAGGTATGTGCTAATCACGCAGGTCATTTCATCGGTTCACGTTGCATTTTGCAGTAGCTGGAAGAAGCCCTTATTGAAGAAATACTTCAAAGAAAAACTTGATAGGTAGAAAGGCTCGAGCATATGGAACCATTTCATATATAATTTATGGCAAATTCACACAATTTCAAAGGACACGGACTCAAAATGTTCTTCGAGTTGTCGTTTTCAAGCTCATAATTTGTATCCTCAAGTAACAGCTTTGTGCATGTACGCTTTCAGCTATATCTTTTTTTCCTTCTGAACAATTTTTTTATTTTTTAACTTTTAGAGGATAATTTGTACGCCAAATTTATGCAATAAAAAATATAGGTCACCATGCTCAATTCTTTGCAACACTACGAGAAAGGGAAAATTTCGGCTGACAAAGTTCAATGTCAAGGCAAATGCACCAGTTTCTGATGGGCACGCATGAGGGCACGCAAAATGACGCCATAAATTATGAGCAGTAAGGATGCACCATGCAATTGAGAGGAATCATCATAAGTATCCCTTTCTGAAAAAATAATGTTGGCAAAGGTTGGAAAAGGGGGATTGCAAAATTTTGATGAAACTTCCGTCTATAATTTCAAGAGCGTGATAGGGGGTGAAGGGGATCCCAACTGGGGCTCAAAAATCACTTGAAAACTAATCCTGTTGCTGCTGGTTATGCATTTGTTTCACTTTGATACCACTATAAAGATAACAAGGTAATTATATTGAGTTGAAACAGTTCGCCACCCCTCTCATTCATCATCTGCGTTCAACAGGGTGCAGCAAAATCGAACGGACGTTGAAGCAAATGTTGAAGCCGTTTGTCCGGGCCTTTGGTAATAATCCATCACAATACAGGAGCTGAAAAGTGCTGGAAACCAGTGTTATCCTCCTTAAATTTGTCTCATTAATATTATGTTTTTAGCAGCTTTTAAAACATATTTTCCAGTCGCACCCTCACAAAATGAAATGTGCTATTGTGTATAGAGAGAGTGAAAATAGAGGGAATAAGTTAAGAAATATAACTGGTATGTTCAAAGAAAATTATTGACCACCATGCATTCAGAAGAGTTAGATCCATGCAACATTATTGAGGGCAATACATTTCTTGCCACATTTTCCATGGCACGTGTGCTGGTGCTCGTGTATGATATGTGGCATGACACAACCTTGTACCAGGGTCTTCGTTCCCCTTGACCAGCGATCGGGAAACGAGCGACCCTAGAAAGATCCGATTTGAAAGTCCGAAATATCGGACTTGTAGCTGAACTGCGCATGCTTAGGGTTCAGAGAGTTTGTAAGAGTTCTGTTTTACTTCCGTTTATTTGAATCGTTTGAAAAAGCCAATCAGAATCGTCAACTCATTGGGATCTTTCGAGAGTCTCTCATTTCATCAAGCCTGCGCAGTGCAGAAGGAAGACTCGAGGGACGAGAATGGGCATGACATTACGACTCACATGACATGCACAGTAGGAATGTGACAAACCAATTGGGAAGAATGATGTAATACATACACATCGCTCTTGACACTGAAGATCTCTTCAAAGATTGACTCAGGAGCCATCCACTTGATTGGCAGTTTCTTCTGCTTTTTGCCTTCATACACCTCACTGTGCAACTGTCTCATCAAACCGAAGTCGCCAATCTTGAGCTTTTTACCGTGTCCCACGAGAATGTTCCTTGCTGCTAGATCCCTGTGCACAAGGCCCTTCTCAGAAAGGTATCTCTGTAAAATAACCAAAAAGTACTGGTGTTTATGTTGTGGTATGAAATTTGCTTTGGTATGAAATAATATGATATTTATTTCCATTGTCTCCTAACCCTAATTTATTCATAGTAGACAAAGGACATAATTTTCATACTGGTATGAAATAATTTCATACCAAAGTAAATTTCATACCACAACATTTACACCATCTAGAGCAAAGTATTAAGTTATGAGAAGGATTTATTTCCAAATGATAGCCATCTTGGGTTGTCTGCCATCTTGTGTTCCTTGATGCTCCAAATGCTCAGAAGACCACAAAAAGAGACTAAAATATAATCAAGACCTGTAGAAAAGCACTGAAATAATATGGAAACATTACAGTCATAGTACGACTGATGACCATTTTCTGTAGCCTCCTTCGCAGACATCTTTGGGCTCATCATGCGTTCCTTGCCCACCAACGTCTGCTGAACAGAACTGCCACTTCCGAGCTGCGTAAGAATGGAAATCGACACCTGATTCACGTGCATCGTCTGTGAAAATAATCCAGGGGGTATCCAGGGGTCGAAGTCCTACTTTCCATAAATTGGAAAACGAACGATGATTGGCTAACCGCCGCGAACGGAAGTGGCAGTTCAGTTCAGCAGACGTTCGTGGGCAAGGAATGCGTGACGAGCCCAAAGACGTCTGTGAAGGAGGCTACATTTTCTGGTTCTTTAAGAACAACAATTAATGTTGCTTTTGCTGGAAAACCCAGCTGTGATCAACTTGAGCTTGCCAAAGAACAATGACTCATCGTACCCAATTGTTCTCAAAATATTTCCCAGAGAGGTTCCAAATTTTGATGGCACTTGCTCACATATTAAAAGAAAAGTTATAAACGTCCAAAGACTGCAAGACTACAACCTGACCCCAACCCCAGAGGAGACATATTTAACAATCAGTCAATACACGACTACAACCAGTCAACATTTTATTTCCAGGTGCACTAATCTCTTCATCAAAAACAAACGAAACGGTTTATTCCAGCACTAGCCATTGGAGTGCTCCATTGTGAGAATTTTTGAAATTTGTCTCTTCAAGTCATCGAGTTGCCAATGGTTGACAGTAATTTGTCATATTGTAACCAATAACAGGTATCAGCAATCCCAGCAATGGGTCATTTATGAAGAGGTGCACACTCACGTTCCTTGACAGCTGATTCCATATTTTTTTATATTTGGCGGTTTACAACAGTGGCCGGGGGACTAAACCAGATTGCTTGTGTAGTTTACAATTTACGAAGTAACTAATGAGTGCTCCTGTAACGTGAATATTGAATTAGGCCAGACACTAGGGGTGGTCACAGCCAGAGTTTTGTTACGTCTCTAGTGGTTCTTTTTCTGTGACTCAGATTAAGTGAACGCACTGTGAGACAGGACCTATGGTTTATCATCCTTATCCAAGAAGACTAAAAAGTCTAACCATTTTTAGACTGTCATTACAAAGGTAGCACTTTCTCCTCAACTATGCCCCAAGTGCTGGTCCGGCGGGTTTTTGAACCCGCAACTTCCCGCATGGTAGTGCGGTGCTCTACCAATTGAGCTAACCGTTAAAAACTTCACAATTTTGTGAAATACAGATTAGTGCATGCTAACCATCTGAAAACTTACCACTGGACTGTTAAAAATAATGCCTTGGAAATGCTTTCTAGCTGACCTGACTCATGGTTTTAAATGGAGGCTGTATATGGAATTAGATTGGATAATATACTTTCACTATATCTAGTGGCTTAGATGCCTCCAAAACAACCTATACGGAAGTTACATAATATTTTTGATTTACGTACCATCCCTTTTGCAATCTGCCATGCAAATTTCAGAACATCAAGCGACTCAAATGAATCACAATCTTTATCACATTCATCATCGCTCATCTGTGTAGGAGCTTCTGCACCTTCAGCTTGGTCTGATTCCGAAAATACAATCAATGGTATTGTACAGGTATGTTCATTGTTGTCATCAACATCCTCTTGTTCTTGCTCAGAAGTGGAGGGACGGGTGTTTTCATACAACACCTCTGTTTTCTGTCCCTCTGCTTCCTTAACTTCCTAAATGAAAGAAAATCAACAACACAACATAAAGCATGCCACTCACTTATCTAGTAATTACCGCGGCCAAGGGTGGCCATTGAAAATCAAAACTGAAAAGTTGAAAGTGACTTTCCACTTGCTCTTGTCGACTACCCACTTCTCAGTTTTGAAGTTGCCACTTGCAATTAGGATTTATGACTTGCGACTTGTTGCTTACCACTTGCGAGTTGAGACTTGTAACTTGCGACTTGTTGATTACTTCTCACCAGTTACGACATTTGACTTACGACTTAGACCACCCCTCCCTTCCCCTTCAATTTCTTTGATAACCGTGAAAACACTAACAGTAGCCTGGCAATAGGGTATTTGAAGACAAGCTGCGAGTAATGGTAGACGAAGGTAACCGAAAAACATTGTAAGGTTACATTAATTTGCAATGGCTTCTTAGCTTTTAGAACACTCCAAAGATTCTGGCCGGATAATGAAATAAAACGCTATCTTCTTCCACAAGATATAGTTGAATGATACAATCATGGTTTCCCTGCTAGCAGAGGCGTCTTTTCCTTGTATTCTATTATTTAACAGTCTGTGTTGAGCATGCGCTGCGGTTTCTTAGCGACCGAACTATCATGTGATGTTTTTAGCACATGATCAAATGACAAACAATACAAGGAGCACGTGTTTTAAAACCTCCGTCCACTGCTAGTATGGAAATCATGGTATTCAATGGGTGATTCATTTTAATTTTTTTGTATCATTTTGAAATCGAAAACAAAACACTTACAGAACAGCAAACTTCAATATTAAGGTCCTGGTCCCACTAGCCTGCAAGCAGGCTCTCTATTGGGGTCTCACGCGAGATTAATTTCGGGCGCGAGTCGCGAGCGAAGTAAGCGGTAAAAGGATTGGAGCGGGGGTGAGAGAAGAAGAGCTTGCCGTGATGACTGAAGAATTTTCATTTCCACTTCTCCAGGGCGAAGGGAAATGCCATTGGCTGAAAAATGACATATCATCAATCATGATTGATGACAGCCTAGCTCGACCTGCCCCAAATTTTAAACGTGATCGCGTTCCTGGGGGCATGTGAAAATAATATCGGAATTCACTCCGAAAATGAAAGCCAAACGAGGGCGAAAAGCTCCTAGCTTTTTCTTTCGGTGAAAGATTTCTGTCGACTCCGTGGTTCTTTTAAAGTTGACATTATTTAAGTTCAATGGGGAAGCGAGACCCATCACGTCAGTTTCCGGGCAGGAAATGAAAATTCTTCAGTCATCGCGACAAGCTCTCCTTCCCGACCCCCAATCCTCTCGCGCCCAAAACAAATCTCGCACGAGACTCCAATTGAGAGCTTGCTCGCAGGCTACGGTCCCACCTGATCTGTACTCCACTTAGGAGGGCCACCCCTCCTGGTTCCCCTTAGTTCCTAGTACTAAGGGATATGGGCCTCATCCCCAGAGACTGATCAGGGCTCCTGTCCAGGGTGGCTACTCCTAGTCCCACTCGATCTTGTCTCCCCCCAGGAGGGCTTCTTTCCTGGTCCCCTTACTCCTAGATTTAAGCGCTTCCCTGTCACCAGAATTTTGCCCACTACTTCTTGTGTGCTTTCTGTGTGATATCTGCGTGAACCTTGCCCATTGAAAGAGTTTATTAATTAACTTAAGTCTAATAAGATTATTTGCCAACATTTTAATACAACAGAACTATCTGGAATCTTAGTTTATGCAGCGAAAAAAAAAAAAAAACAGAAAAAGAGATAGATCTTCTCGACAGTACAAAAATTCAACTAACCTCTGCTTTTTGTTGAAATCCCTCTCCAGACATTTCAAAATACGGTATTCGCATTCACCATCGGACAGCCAAAAAAAAAAAATGGAAAACTCAAAAACAGAATAGGCAAGTTCTAGTTGTTCCAACTTGGTATCAGTAAAGTTCAGGTCTTCCTGCGATCTAGTGATCGAGATTTCAGTCTTGATTCGTCGACGCATTTTGGAGAAAAAAGTCATTTCCCGAAACGAAGAAATAAATGGTGTCTCTTTTTATGGCAATGGTAATGGATTTATATACCGCATATATCACATAGTTTCATGTAGGTTTAAAACATTTTTTTTGGGTGAGATCGGACGTCAGCCTGGAAAGGCGCCTCTGGCAGCCGCTATCAGTCCATATTTGATCTCACCCACCCAGCCAATCCACACATGAAAGTCAAATACGCTTAAACTGATCAACCGCACGAAGAAAATTCGCCTAAAAGGGCATCAAAGTAGGCCACAGGTACTCCTTTCGGGCGGAGCCTTCCCATATAGGCCATCATAGGGAGTAGCCCCCATCTCCCCCGGGCACGGACGCTTGGGGCCCAGTTGCTCGAAGCATGGTTAGCGCTAACCCTGGGTAAATACTATGACAACCTAAAGGTTTTAATACATCTTGACCAATGGGTAGTGCTAACCATGCTTCGAACAACTCGGCCCAGAAGACTAAACGCCCCTTAACGCCATCTTGAATCCCACAATCCATATCGGCTTTTGTTTTGGGTGCTGTCTGCTGACAGAGAGCTACTTGCAGCGAGTCCACGAATCGAATATCGGACAGCCATTTTTTTAAATTTCGTTCCAATTTGTGCAAACACGCGCAATGTTTTCAAAGTCATAGAACAGCTACGCATGGTAAAACTGATTGGTAAACTACACGAAATCTTCTTGCAGCTACCTCAGGTGATCTACTAAGCATTTCTTTATTATTATTTTCAGCCTAGAAATGCCACTAAGACCACTAATCTGAACATGTTTTGAGCGTCCGATAATGGTTCTCATGTCCGATAATAAATTCCTCGACTTACTCACTTTTCAATAAATTTTGTTTGAAACACTTCCACTGAAGTGGAATTGACATGGCCTAATAATTGATTGAGATCCTAAATTTTTGGTGTGAGAAAGATTGAAACAATGTTTCTTCATTCTACGTAAAACAGACAATCTAACATAAGGTGCCCGATAATACTTTATGTCGGGAGATTTGTTGCCTCAAATTAATTCTTCGATTGCCACCTTGAGATCTGATGATACACAGAAAAAATAAACGGTGCTAAAGCTAAGAAGACACTTCAAATTAATGTAACTTTACAATGTTTACCGATTACCTTTGTCCACCATTTTTCGCGGCTTGCCTTGAAATACCCTAGTGCCAGACTACTGTAGTGTTTTCTCGGTTATCAAAGAAATTGAAGGGGAGGGGAGGGGAGGGGTGGTATAAATCTAAGTCGTATGTCGAAAGTCGTAACTCTTGAGTAGTAATCAACAAGTCACAAGTTACAAGTCTCAACTCGCGAGTGGTAAGCAACAAGTCGTAAGTCGTACATCCCAACTCGCAAGTGGCAACTTCAAAACTGAGAAGTGGGTAGCTGACAATAGCAAGTGGAATGTCACTTTTGACTTTTCAGTTTTGATTTTCAATCGCCACCCACAGCCGCGGTTGGTGATATTAGTAAGATTTTCTTCACTTACTTGCATGCCAGCTTTTTAATTGGACATGAGATACAATTGGTTAAGTCAGCACTACATTTCTATTTTAAGCACAAATAATGAGAAATAATAGTTTTCTTGCAACATCTTAAAACTAAACAATACAAAGGTAATTCGTATGTGAAAAGCTCCGGTTTGTCAGTATCTTCCTTGATTAATTTGATTGCTTAGCTCTGCTTAGGGAGGGCAGTGTGCACAGCTTGCTACAGCAACTGCTGATTGACTGCCTAAGAAATACACTATGTCAGCTGAGGTGACATGCATGACACTCCAATCCATACCATGCCGACTTGAAAGGTGACGTAAATCCTGGACTACATGTATGTATTACCTTAATTTGATAATTACCAGTTTATTCCATTATCATTGTCTTTGCCATCGCAACCACATGTGGGCATTAAGTAAACATTTTTATTTCTAGTTAAAGCTTTAGAGATTTTTTATTATGGAGATGAACTACTAAAAATAATACAGATACAAATTTCATTTAACATTTGTACAATGTACCTGATCATCAGTTCCTTTCTGTTCCCTTGTTCCTGCATACCATTCCTCGTTTTTGGCAACCAGGCCAGCTCCCAGGGTAGAACCACTTAACTGTAAAAGTATCACCAAAACATGTGAATAAAATATAATATTGCAACTTAAACTTGTCATTAAAGAATGCAACCTTGAGTTTCAGCTTTGTAATGTCTTCCTTAAAGTTGTGAATTAAAAGTAGTTCTGCATATTGTAAGTCTGTCATATTGTAATCAGCTAAGCAGAAAATCATTTTTATTAAAATACTCAGGTGAAATGCAGGTAAAAATAATTTCTTAACCCGTTAGTTCAAATAATTACATTGCATTTCATTCCTTTGTTGGGCAGTCTTTGTTCAAGTTAATTGAAGTATATATGTTGTGGTATGAAATTTACTTTGGTATGAAATTATGAAATTATTTCATACCAGTTTGAAATTTATTTCCTTTGTCTCTTAACCCTAATTATTCATAGGAGACAAAGGAAATAAAATTCATACTGGTATGAGATAATTTCATACCAAAGTAAATTTCATACCACAACATATATACTGGCAAGTTCAGGGGATATGCAAGGGCATGAATTGAGGTTTCTCTATCAGGTGCATCACCTGTTTATAGTGCTGGGGTGACTGGCTGTGTCAATGATTCTTAGGGCTATTCCTGTTTAGGCTAGGTTTCCTGATAATTATGTTAACTTTAATCAATTAAAGTTGCCTAAAATCACCATAAGTGGCAAAAAATCAACCAGTCGGTCACTCAAACTTCCCTTTCCTTCGCTAAGGCTGCACCAAAATCGCCTAACTTGTCCTAATTGTTGACCAGAGTAGGACTACACTGTATAACTTAATCATTGCTGAGTAATAACAAATACTGTTACCTGACTTCTCTTACGCCTTAGCCAGTGAAGCAAGTCTCCATGAGGAATGTACTCAATTATCAGAAGCAGTGGTGTTGTTGTGGTCCAACAGCCAAGAAAACTTAGGACATTTGGGTGCTTTCCGACTTGCTTCATTAGTTCTATTTCATCCAGAAACTCCTTTTTCTGTTCTTCGCTGGCATTTCCTTCAAAACAAACAAGAGCAGATTATGAAATTTTGTCACCAACACAGATTTGCAAAACTGCTAGTTTCTATTAGAATTAAAAGGGCATTGCACATGTTCCTATTAGAATAATTTAATAAAATGAAACTTTTACTTTATATAAACATTATTACCTTAACATGAAGAATATCTGAGTATAGGCAAAGTAAAAAAAAACTAGCATTTAGTTGGCTCAAGTGTCTCGGATTCAAAGACCAGTTTCTACCATGTATATCACAAATGATCAAGCTCAAGAAAAGAGCCTACATGTAAGAAAGAACAAAAGAATGGAGGCTAAAAAACTAATATTTGAACCTTCAAAAGAGCGGTTTAAATATTGTAATATTAAGAATAATAATTTATTTATTGTGTTGCAAGTGTATGAAGTTCTTCTTTTTCATAACCTTCTCTGAATGGTCTGTAATCTGGCAAAGAGATAATCTCAAACACAGTCCTCTCACCATGCAACTCTTTCACTGCAACAAACTGAACCTTTTGTTTTGATTTGTCCGGGCCTTTTCTACCAGGAAAGTAGTCCAATCCATCTGTTAGTTTGGATTTGTTGACCTTTCCAAAAGCTCCCTGGCCCAATTCTTCTATAAATTCAGTTCTTATTGGGGGGATTTCAGAAGCATCCAAAAGTTGAATGTCCCTGGCAGTCCTGATAGGAGTAAGGATAAAAGATGGATTCTTTTAATCACCATAGCAACATACAGTTTGTAGAACCAGAACATCCTTGCAGCCATTGACAACCAAGAAATAAGATCCTACATTTTCTTAGACAATTTGTTAGTGTAAGGTGTAATCCCGCAAAAACACGTGCCTGTCTTCTGACATTATAGATTATGAATAAGTGATAGTACCTTGTTCAGTTCAATCATTTCAATGTGAGCATACCAGTAAGCAATTTAATAGTCTAGTACATTTCCACTCTAGCATCTTACTTTGTTTTCTGATTGGTTAGTTGGTTGTTCGGTCTTCTCTCAGCCTATGCGCCTTTATGCAAACTAATGGAGTCGGTAGTTTTGAGTAGATGGCAATTGTGTGGTGTGAAGCCAGTTAAAAAAATTTCATTTCTTCTCTGAAAAAGGGCAATCCGTCCAGTAAACCAAAAATTATTTCAAAAATTTGCAAGATTTCCATGAAAGAAGATGACGGATTGCCAAGATTTTGTTCATGAGTTGTCACGACATGTAATTCTGGTTACACAAAAACATCTAAACATTTTCAGCTATTTGCATCAACATGCAAAAGTCACAAGAAACACACTGCTTAGGAAAAAAAGAAGCAAACCCAGCTCTGGATTTACACCCATTAGTTCTGAAAAGGCAACCAAACAAGTGTGCACAAAAACAAGGGCGTTCTCGACAGCCAGAAAAGGTTTAAGCTAACGATGTTACTCAGTGATTGCAGCGATCCTACAACTATTACAGTACAGGAAGACGGTCACTAGTTGCTCATGTCATTTGTTGATTTTCTTTGCATAACCATATGCCAGGGTATATGTATTGTATTAATTCATACTGCAGAGTGTCGATGGTTCTATTATTGCTGTATACAGAGTGCACACTTAAAACATAATTGTGAATGATATATGAAATGAATCATATATGAACTGCGGAAATGAAATCAAATGAAGAATGATCCTCGCAGTTGTGAAAATGATCCTCGCAGTTGTTAAAACATAATTATAGCTTAAGTCTCATACATTGCCCACTTGAACTCTTGATGGACCAGGGAAAGAATGAATGCCGAGGTAAAAAATTGTTTCTGGTATTGCATGGACAACCAAAGTTGAAAAGGCAATAACACGGGCAAAATTCTACAGATGTTTGTTCCTGAACTCATGTTTACATACAGGTGTAACCTTCCCCCTTCTTGCCAGGCAAGTGTCTTTTAAAAATGAAATTTAATGGGTGGCACTTGCCCCTTTGTACAGGAGTTCATGAATTATTTGCAAGATCTCTTCAGCATGTTCTTTTTTTTTTTTTGAAACAGGAAGCTTTTCTTTTAATCCACCAAGGGTATAAAACCCTTTGAGCACTGAGCACACTTCAGCTATAACACCTATGGTCAAACCTGAGCACATGCTCTGATACAAATATGTATCATGCGTACTTAATAGCTTTGATTTTATTTCTTTCAATTGATTTTCAGACAAGAGCAAGTTCTTGGTTGTCATCTGTAAATCTTTAAGTAAGATTTCACAAAGCTTCACACATTCAGAGCACTGACAGTCACAATGATTGCGGCAAACATCACAGCAGCTGTGTTTATTGCTTTTAAATGGAATTCCAAAGACAAAGTGTTTGAGGATGATTTTCTCCTGCATGAATTACTGGGGATATAGGAATATTCCCTCATGATGGGTTGCATTCCTTCCATATTTGTTAGGTCATTGTTATTATGGTACAGGGTAGTCTGCGTAGCAAGCGTTTCCGTGTGGTTTGAGCGCTAAAAATGGCCAAGAAATGGGGCGAGAGCAAAAGAAAGAACGAAAGGAAACGCTTGCTTGCAAATCTCAACTCTTACACGGTCCGACCATGTTGAGTATATTTCATCTAAGATTAATAAGAACCTTGGTCTTTTACGTAGAATTAAGTATTTTTTACTTTATAATCCCCCGTTATTTTTTTATAACAGCTTAGTGCTACCTATTTTTGATTATGCTGATTTAGTCTGGGGAGACAAGGACAATGTTTCAATAATGAAGGAATTGCAAATTCTGCAAAATAAAGCAGATAAGTTGATATTAGATAGACCACTTCACTCCTCATCAACTGATGCATTAACAGTCTTAAGATGGCTGTATCTCAAAGAACATAGGAAATGTCATCGATGAATATATGCATACTATACTTCTTTAGATATGCATACTATACTTCTTTAGATATAAGAACAAGAATGTCACAATACAAATTGCTTAATCGCATTTTATATACCAACAAACTCTTGTATAAAATAAAGTTATTGGACACTTCGTCGTGTACGTTTTGTGGTGAGTATGAAGAATCCCTCGAGCATTTGTTTTTACACTGTCAATTCAGCAAAAAACTTTTGGATGCAAATTATCTCCTGGTTGAATGAATTCAATTTTACAATCATTGAGTTGAAGGATAGCGAGATCATGTTAGGTTATACCAACAAAAGTCCACATTAGACTCTTCTTAATCATATCCTTATTACTGGTAAGCAAGTAATTTATTCAAGTCGACTAAGAAAATCTAAGCCTCTATTATCTCAATTTATAGTTAAACTGAAACACAGAATGCATTGAACATTACATCGCTAAGAGGAGAGATAGGATAAATTTTCACGAGGAAAAATGGAAAATCATAAAAAAATAGATTTTTATTAATTTATCGTAGCTATACTTTGTATGCACTGTAGTGGCATGCGATACCAAAACTTAATTATCAAAAGCAGAAAAAAGGCACTTCTTAAGAGCGACTTGCTGTACCGGTCACCTATACCTATGCAAGATAGAAAAAAATCGATTTTCTGAAAATTTGTCAGGAAGAAGGTTTTTACTAACTTGTTTTAAAACTGTAACTTTGAGGCTGTTTGGATTTTTATTTTCTTCTCCAGACGGCATTTTGTATTTTGCCCCTAAAAGAGCCAAACTCGGCCCTGAAATTACACTTTTTGCGAACGCTAGCAAACCAAATTATTGCGCGTAGCTGGAAAAGCTAACCCATGTTATTAAAATATAATGTTTTAGTACTTATTTCGTGTTGTCAGATCCACATTTAATACGAACCTGAATTTTTAACCAATTTTCAAAATTATACGCTACGGTGATGTCGCGTCACATCCAAATTTAGGTCAAATTCATGGACCAAAAAGTCAATCTGGTACATGGATTTACCTCCCAAAACTATTTTTCTGGATAAACATATCACTTCATTTTACTTTTTATCGCAAATCTAGCTTGGGTAAATAAAACGCAAAAATTTGACCTTTCACGCTGCGATTATTATCTCGAACATTGAACCTGAAATGTTCGCCTGTGGTCTTAATTCCGGTGAAATAGTTGTTTTAAGCCTCCAGATATCAGCTATTGTAATTTAAACACAGTTTCTAGCCGCAAACATGAGAGACATGAGACATGAGATTTGCCAAGAAGATGGATGGCTTGATGCTGTTCAAGAGAGACGAGTATCTCGCCACGCAGCAAGTGCAGTCTTCTTTCTTTCTTCTAGAATGGCGGCGAAATGTCGTTATGGTCAAGGTGATCTTTCAGTGCCAGATATCACGGTGGCAGAAGAGCAGCAGCAAATACCATATTTCAAGAAGTACAATTGCTGTATCCAATTGTATATGACAACCTAGACCCTGGAGGGGGGGGGGGAGATTTACGTATGTGCGGCCCCAAAGGGTATGGTTTTGTAGCCGTTTCGGTCTGAAATAGGGTATCAATTTTGACCATTTTGGTCTGAAATAGGATATGGTTTGTGCACTCTAGTCTTGAATTCGGTATGTTTTTTAGAAAAAGCTACTTCTCCATCTTTAGCCGATAAAGCCATCAACAAAAGCCCTTCTTTTTTGTCTTTTAATTATGTTTATGCCAACTGTGTACGTGAAATAGGTTTGAAATAGGGTATCAATTTTCTTGTCAGGTCTGAAATAGGTAGGGAAAATCGTAGATTTTCGTCTGAAATAGGGAAAGGGTTTCAGGAAGCGGGCCGCACACCCCCACCCAATTTTTTCTGAGAGAACCCCCCGGAACCTAGACACCTGTGCCCTGTACAAAGAAAAGCGGCTGAAGCAGCTCAACATTGCTATGCTTTGTATTGTATTGGCAACTACTTTGACTACGCAACGGAAGGCGGTTTTAATAACAAACGCAAGGCAGAACACATAGCTGCTTTAAGTGGACTTGTTTCAGCTTGCGATTGTAATGAGTAAGACAGAAATGGAAAAATGTAGACCACAGGCACCCATTTCGTATCAGTGGCAAAGGAACATCTCACTAGCTCGTGGAGTATGGGGCGAGATAATAATTCGCAAATGAAACGATCTGAACTTGGCCGAGCTGAGAGAGTAACATCTAATGAGAACGGCCCCCCCACTGGCCTCCTAATTTCTAGCCTGCGGAGCACGCGTAAAACTGGGCAGTGGGGTGTGGGGGGAGGTGGGGGCTTGCGCTGATGGAAGCTCAGGAAGGGACACGGGTTTTCGCTTCCCCTCCACCTCCCTTCCCCGTTTACGCCTGCAACGCAGGCTAATCAATTCTTTCCACCCAATAATATTTTTCAGAGAATAACGAAGGGCTCATGTTTTACTCACTTTTAGTATTTAGTATGATGAACAGGTCGGTCACAAGAGTCTCAACGGTTTAGACAAGGAACTGTCTTCGCAAATGAAAGAGAGCAGAACGTGTTGTCTTAATAGTTTTTAGATTCATCATGTAAAATGAGACAGAAATACCTTAATAGGTGTTTTTATGGGTATTTTGCAGAACTTTAGCCGCGGAACAGGGGCGTGGGGTAGGGGAATTTGGAAGAATTTACCAAAGGAACTGAAACTATTATTTCATATAATTGTTTTATTTTTTGTTTTGTTTTGTTTTGAGTATAATAATTTATGCCCAAAATCGAAGTATTCTAGAACGTTCATTACCAGGTCTACTACAATTAATATAATCGGTATGTGTAGGAGCAATAGCAATAAGCTCCTGGTAAGAACCATGTGTAAATGTTACACCCCGAAATAATAAATATCTCACCCATGTGTAGCTTTCAAGAGGCGGAACTGTCTAGCGGGGATTCATCAGCCACTAGGAACTATTATAATAGTACTCAAAAGAATTAGCGGGTCAACACGGAGGTTGTGAAAGTGTAATTGTAATACCGACACCGACTGACGATAACCGAAACAAAACAAATCGAATCTTCCATTAGCTTGGGTACCCTGTGTCAATGGTTAATATGTAATCCGAGTGCTTCGTCACGCCACGAAAAGTACCTTAAAGACGTCAGCAGCAATGCTACCATTTCTTATCAAGATAGGCGAGATTAAGGTAAGAAATAACTCCAAGTAGTTATTCAACTATTTATTCTTCTAGTTTTCCTAAAGATTTTTCTTGATAACGATTTATAAAGCGACATTTGGTTGCGTGCATTGTCTGTGCTTGCTAACTGCCAAATGTTTAGGCCATTCAAAATAAGCCTTTGCTAAATATACTCGTTTGCGGCTAGAAACTGTGTTTAAATTACAATAGCTGATATCTGGAGGCTTAAAACAACTATTTCACCGGAATTAAGACCACAGGCGAACATTTCAGGTTCAATGTTCGAGATAATAATCGCAGCGTGAAAGGTCAAAATGTAAAGCGATTAGCTCAAGTGCCTAGTTTCAAGACGCTGTCAAATTTTTGCGTTTTATTTACCCAAGCTAGATTTGCGATAAAAAGTAAAATGAAGTGATATGTTTATCCAGAAAAATAGTTTTGGGAGGTAAATCCATGTACCAGATTGACTTTTTGGTCCATGAATTTGACCTAAATTTGGATGTGACGCGACATCACCGTAGCGTATAATTTTGAAAATTGGTTAAAAATTCAGGTTCGTATTAAATGTGGATCTGACAACACGAAATAAGTACTAAAACATTATATTTTAATAACATGGGTTAGCTTTTCCAGCTACGCGCAATAATTTGGTTTGCTAGCGTTCGCAAAAAGTGTAATTTCAGGGCCGAGTTTGGCTCTTTTAGGGGCAAAATACAAAATGCCGTCTGGAGAAGAAAATAAAAATCCAAACAGCCTCAAAGTTACAGTTTTAAAACAAGTTAGTAAAAACCTTCTTCCTGACAAATTTTCAGAAAATCGATTTTTTTCTATCTTGCATAGGTATAGGTGACCGGTACAGCAAGTCGCTCTTAAAATTGGTACAGGACGTTTTCTTACTTATTTGTTCCGTCCCCTCCCACATTTTGTTCCCTTCCCTTCCCTCCCATCCCATAATACAACAAAAACCCAATTAGCATAGTCACGTTCAATGTACATGTAACGCAAGACAGCAGGCAAAGTTATAACGGTCCGCGATGTTGAGTTTGCAGCTTGGAAACGTTGCAGACCGTAGCCGCATGAAAACCATCAATGATGGAAAGAAATCTGCAGAAAGTGGTGGCACAGAATCGGGTCGCTTGTGTTACTTTGCTGGAAGCATTCAGAACATTTTCTCCGTGGGCAGGCCGTGAATGTATGTTTGCATGTGGTTGTTTCAAAATTATTAGCGTAATGTATTTTATGTTTGTGTGTCCTCTCAAGGTGCATATAATATCTGCAACTACCAAATTGCAAACCTTTAACTTTAGAATTTGATATTTTCAATCTCGTGGTTTACAACATGAATTAACGAAATTTTATTCCATAGACTACTTACAACCGCCAATGTTTACTTTGTGAATCTCGCAAGCGATAACGACTGCTCACGTTTATGCAATGTTTTACCACAACACAAGACTTCTACTGCATACAATCATTAAAGGAAGTTAAGACCCATCGTTTAGAAGGCCAGTAAAAGAATCTGAACGGGAAAAAAAATATCTTTTCGCCAATTTTTAGAATTATGCAAATGACTTTGACACCAACGATAATTATGTAAACACATGGATTTTCGTCAAGTTTGAGCTCGTGGTGTGTGGAAGCTAAGGTGATACCCGCCGGTTTGAAGCAATATACCAGTTCATTGGAGAATAGACTTTGCTCTGATGTGGTTTTTTTTTTATCACGATTTCGACCAAACTTTTGAGATTTCCTTTCATTTGGTTAGTTTTCGATATGGCTAAAGACAAGGGTGTCTTCTAATCACGCTGGAATGCGTAAGATTTTTTTTGTAAGTTTCTATATTTTGTCTGTGAACTAACTGAATACACTTTGTAACTTGTAGCAAAATAGAATTCAGTGTGCTAGGTTTTTGCAGTCAGAGCAAGCTTGGCAAAATCTGTGAAATTTACACTTTCGATCGCTATCAGTTCAGGCAGGTGAGCCAAAATTCAATTTGGGCCTGTGGTGGCGCAAAAATAAAGAATTGGAAAATAATTATAGCATTTTTTAAACATGTGTACCAAACCCTTTTCATGGTCAAAAAATAAAGGAAAACTTTTTTTGGTCGCCAAGTCGAGAGGACCGCTTTTAACGTGCTGCCTCTTAATAGTAGTTTGCCTGATCCTATATTTAATGAGGTCCCACAATACTCTTTTATCGTTAACTTCGGAAAATTCGGCGATCCATTTGGATACTCTGAATGAATTAGCTGTATGTAATTGTCATCATCCAGAAGGCTGGAATTAAACTTCCAATAAGAGGGTCCAAATGGTTGATTTTTAAGGCTATTAACAGACAAACTGATTGCCGAGTGATCAGTTTTAATAGATGGAGTGATTTCTACTCTTTTAACATCGTCTTGTAGATCATCGCTTATAAGCCAGAAGTCGATACGGCATTGTATAATAGGATTTCTTTTTCTCCAGGTAAACTGCCTTTTATCAGGATTTCGTAATCTCCAAATGTCAATAAGATTATATTCGAGCATGATATCTTGAATATTTTTTATGGTAGATGTTGTTTCAATTTGGCCTCCGGAATTATCAAGACCAGCGTCTAAATGAACGTTGAAATCTCCGCCAATGATGACCCTACATTATGTATCAAAATTAGCATTTTGAACAACAGACATAATATCTTGAAAAAAGACTGTTTGTTCATTAAGTTTGGTAGGAACATATAAATTAAGCAGCAGAAACGGCGATTCTTGGATGGTCATTTCCAATAATATGTATCGGCCTTCATCGTCTGTTACGGTATTCTTTATTTTGTACCGTAGCTGCGCATTAAAACAAGCACTCCTCTGCTATGATTTGAACCATGACTAAAAATCATTTCTCCACGCCATTGAAATTTCCAATCGTTTATGACCTCAGGTGGGCTATATGTCTCTTGAAGAAACGTTATATCTGATTTTTGTTTTTTAATCCATGTAAACATGGATTTACATTTGTGGAGGTTTCGAATGCCTTGAGTGTTAAGAGACATAATTTTGAAGTTAAACTCTCCTATGTTTTTGTTTTAGGTATTGTCTGAAAGAGCAGATAGGTGGTAGTGAACGAAAAAAGCCATTCAATTGTAACAACAATTAGCTGATGATTGTACGACTGCAGCAAAGCATAGTTTTTAAAGCTGATAATTAAGTAGGTTACATAATCACACACATGTTTACAACATGAACATACAAAAGAGACTGAGAATGCTGCACTTACTGATTGCCCCAAAGCGAATTGTAAGGGCGTCCTTATGCCTCCTGACAATGTCATTCCGTTTTGTTGGTGACATAAACTTTCTCCTTTAAGTTGTGGACTTCTTTATCAAGACCAGCAACAGTCTCCTCTATATTTGACATGGCCTTAAACAAGTTGTCCAGTCGGTTCTCAATGCTGTCGAGCTTCTGTAATTTGGCAAGAACCGTGTCCATTTTCTTGGTGAGCAGATCGACAGCTGAAGTATATTCGTAACTATCATCGTTCATTTCGCTCGTTAACTTGATGTTACCTTCTCGACAAGATCTTTTCTCCTCTGGGGATGTTGCACTATCAGACAATGACCTCGGTCTACCTTTTCTCTTCACAGACATTAAATATTTGGTTTACCAGCATCCCTAAACACGGAGCGTCTTATGCACGTCTTAACTGTCCGCCATCTTGCCCAGTTGGTAGAGTTGGTTGTAAAACCTAGATTAATTGTATCATTATATAATACATATCTAGTATTAGGACCTCTATGTAAACCACTCTTAGTGGTGGAGCTTTCTAATAAAAGATTGTTATTATTATTATTATTATTATTATTATTATTATTATTATTATTATTATGGAAGTAGAAATTCTGTCTCGGTAATTTTAAAAACAAACACGACGCTACATTTGGATCCGTTGATCACGAAATGAACATGCTTTGAACTAGCCGGTCAAGCCAAGCGACAAGTGCAGACTGTGCAAGGCCGATTGCCAAATAATATGGTAATCCTGAACATAGGCGGGACTATCGACAGTCGACGGAAAAATTTGTTTAGGCCATCAGGGAAGAAATGCTGTGGAGTTATTCTTGCGGTGATATTCCAGAGTGCTGGGATAAGCGTGAATGAAAACAAAATGTACTCGGACAGAGTATGTGCTCCATGTGCGCGCAAAATCTGGAATCTCGGAAATCTGTTTAAATTCATCTGGGACACATTTGAACAGTCTTCGGTTTCAAAAGAAAACACAAATCCACAAAGCCCAAGCAGTGCCGAGCGAACGAAGCGGCTGCTTGACTCACCAGCAGGGAATAGCCATTGTCAAAAGACAGTTGGTGTCACCTCTCCAAGAGCACCAGTCCTTGTATTTCGGTCAACAGAAACCCGAAGCTATCGCCGATTCATATCTCAACATAGAAGATCATCCGTTAAGGGAGCTTTACGCAAAAGTGCTGTTTGTTAGCCGATAGCGTTACCGTTAGAATTCCTCGAGACGAAGTCAACAAGATCCCCTTAGCTAGTAAGGCAGCTATGCAATCAAGACTGGCAAGCTGCCTTGAACACCATCCTGAGACACAAAGATCTGATGCTAGAAGTTGAAAAGGCCTGAAAAGAGTGTCTCGTGAGGTGTAGGAGTATTTAAAATCTGAGAGCTTGTTGTTGGCGAATAGCCCCGACGAATTATCTGCCTTTTCAAACGTCATCTTCCTGGAAGAACTACGGGTGTTTTGTCCTATATTTTATACGATCATTCTCAGCATGAGCGGTTTGAATGACCAAGATGAAAAGATGATCGGAACTTCAACCAACTGAATCGCCCTTGCTGCTGCTAGCCTGCGTAGAAATCAAAATCCCAAGGCCTCAGCACTTGTCTACCGCATTTTTACTGTTCTGTTTCATAGTGGAGTCAAGTCTGCTGACTTGGACATACTAAAATCTCCTTGGTGCGTTCATGTCTCTGATTGAAATGACAAGCGCTGTTGTGCGCCATTTTAAATTAACTTCCTCTTTTTTCAAATACAGATTGGCAGACATCAATTGACACCTCACTTCGCACCAATCTGAGCCCCGTGTTCGTGGGCGAACGCGTTCTGCAGAATCGTGGAGTTTGCAGGCAAGCATTTCCTTCCTTCCTCCCCCATCCCCCCCTCTGTTCTTTCTTTTGCTCTCGCCCCATTTCGCGCGCGTCCAAAACTCGGCTCAAACCACACGGAAACGCTTGCTATGTAGGCTAAGTACAGGGTTGATAATGCTGGTCTCCCATCTCTACCAGCCCTTCCACTTTCATGAAAAAAGTTCATGGTTCGTGGCACAGCAAAATGGATTATTCTGTCTACACAAGGGGGGTCAACTCCCATTCCAAAAGCCACTATCGCAAAAAATCACTGTTTATTTAGTACACGTTTCTGTCAAAAAACTAGTAAGAATTTCTCCCTTCATCTTCTCAGTCTGTGGAGAACGAAACTGGGAAAATAGTCTATTTTGAGGGATTTTTGGAGCCCCAGTATGGTAGAATTGAAGGTCACCCAACTTTTGATCCAAAAAGGTATAACCAAATCCACATAGTTCTAAAGATGAGTAAATTATAGTGACAGGCATTTTAAATTTGGCGGTAACAAGTTCCTCTGCTAGAGGTGAGAGGATTTCCTGAAACTGGTCAATGTTACTTTTCTTATTATATGAAGGTCTAATTCCAATACCTCATAAGAATGTTACTCCTGTCAGTATTTACAAGCTTAGGATCTTTCATATTCAAACTTTTTGTGATAGCTGTTTGGTATTCCTTTGTTGCTGTTGCTGTCATGGCAAAAATATTAGCTTAAGGGAATACTACAGACAGTGTTCCTAATTTGCCGTAATCTTCTCTGAAGTCGTGCCCACTACACAGACAAATAAAAAAGGGTCAGGTTAGTTTTCAAAAACACTTCAAAAAAGTCAAGGGTGTAAATATGATCATCCTTGATGGTAATACAAATCTTAGCATTGATAAGATAGTGTAATATGAAGAGTTTTCACTGAAAAGAAGTTCATTATTTCTCATAAATGGAACTTTAATCATACCAAACATGTTTAATTTATTAAGCTTCAGTGTAGTTAGAAACTGGGCTTTTTATGAATTAAACTACATACTTTTTTGTATGTTATGCAATTCAGTCTTCGGACTGCCATGTACACATTTCAATAATCTATCTATCTATCTATTTATCTATCTATCGATCGATCGATCGGTCTATCTATCTATCTAAACGTTTTGTAAAAATTTTATCTTGTTTTTATCCTGAGAGCTGATATACTAACAGCTCTGGGAAGAACAAGCAATTACATAAGAGAAATTAGCCATAAGATAGCTCTACTTTTTGCTGTTTCAACAGAAAATCATACTAATTGTAGTGGCCAACAGTTTATTTTGTTCCACTAAGGGATTTGTCCTACACGCTTCCAAGGTTTGAGGTTTGTGGCGGAAAGTTTCTGGCAGAAATAACGTCTGCTTGGAAATGCTTGACATTTACTCTCCATCTGTACATCCATTAGAGTTAGAGATTATGCCGACATAACTTAAAAAAAAGAATATTGATACTTTACCAATCAATAATACAATCAAAACATTTTCTTGATACAACATCAACAGGAGCAATTCTCTACATTGTCTACTGCTTACTGCCACATTAAGACCTACGAAGATAATTTGAAACTTTCCTTCTCCAAGTGGCACCAGTGGAAAGAAAACTCTCATAATAAACTTCGTGCTCAGCCCCACTACAAAGCAAACTGAATTTACTCCACCTTCGTTGAGTGTATTCAGCTGGTCAAAAATAAGAGCATTAAGTGCAGAAACCACAGTGGAGGCCACGGAGACCTCTGCTATCTAAGGTACAATTAAGCTTACAATAGATTTGTTCTGGATTTGTTCTTCGCATTGTTAATGATTGGACTAGCCAATTTATCAGCAACTGAAGGCAGAAGTTCATATATTAACGATTTACCGTATCCAGTTGAAATTACAGTCAAACCTGTACTACAAGGACTCCATATTAAGCAGACATCCTCTATTAAGCAGACAGCAGCCTAAGTCCTCTTCTTTTTCCCCATATCGACTGTAAAGAATACTTGTATTCAACGGACACTTCTATTAAGCGAACACAGATACTTCAAACTTGAATTTTATTCCGTGGGGTGCCTGTGGCAGGCCACGGTAAGATTTGCCCAGGGTTCCTTTTTCATTGTCGACGCAAAACGGCAAATCTGATTGACAACAAAATCCATGTGATAGCTGGATGACTTTGACAAGAGTAAAAATACTGTTATTTCGAGAGAGTCTATTCTGGCAAGGTTTAGTGTTGAGAAGGGAAACCAAGTGACTGTGATTTCGAGAGGGTGTATTCTGGCAAGGATTAGCGTTCAGGAAGAAAACAGAGGTACTGTGATTTTCGAGAGAGTCTATTCTGGCAAGGATTAGTGTTAGGTCAGGAAGGAAACCAAGCCACTGTGATTTCGAGAGTCTATTCGGGCAAGGATTGTTGAGGAAGGAAACCGAGGTACTGTTATTTCGAGAGAGTCTATTCTGGCAAGGATTAGCATTCAGGAAATAAACTGAAGGTAAGATAGTTTGAAGGTGTCTCGACTTTGTGTATTGAATTGAACTGTGAAAATTGCATAGGGTTCGCGGATCATACGTTCCGTGTTGTGTTACGCACCGAACCAACGAGTTCACTGTTCACTCCGCCTATGTGCCAAACGAATCCACGAGTTCAGCTACCGAACCTGCGTGTTCATTCAGCCTACGTGCCTAATGCTTAGGCTTACATAACAAGAAGTTTGAACAACTTTGACACACGATATCCATTCCTGCGTGACATTAGGGGCTTCATTACAACATAAATCCTACATTAAAGTACCAGCTCAATGTGGTGCGTGGAAATTTATGCATTTAGAAGAATAAGCGATTAGCATAAGCTTGTTTTTTAAAAAGCAAAGAGCGAAAAAGTTGAATAAATAAGTTAATGTTTACAACTTCTCGTGACATGGAATAAACTTCCCATTGACATAAAGCTTGTCAGGGAATTTCTTACTAAAGTATACATTGTAGGCTCTATCCTTAGCGTCTTTAAATTTTTTGCTCTGCGACTTTCTTAACTTATAGACATCTTTAGGAAAGTCTTTGAACACACAGAAGTCTTTATCCTTTAAAGTTTTCCTAGCTTGATGTAGAACCATTTCGTGATGATCTTGCAATTATTGGGCGAGGACCAACGTCCTTAGGCTTTCCCACTCTGTGGACTCTTTGAAACTCGATGATGACTCGCGGGTTCGAGATTTGCATTTCTTCTTCCAAAAACTTATAAACGATTTCTTTTATGCTTTCAGGCTCCTGCTGAGTATCTGTGACATTTTTTTCTGTGATGCCTATAAGCATTAAGTTTTCCCTTCTACTGTAATGCTCTTGATATAGCAATTGTTTGCTAAGGTCATCTATGGACTTTTGAGAAGCTTTCAGGTCACGTTTTAGGTTGGCGATCTCTTCATCGTTGAAGTCAACACTGTCCTCGAGTTCCTTGACCGTTTTGTTGGTGACATAAACTTTCTCCTTTAAGTTGTGGACTTCTTTATCAAGACCAGCAACGGTCTCTTCTATATTTGACATGGCCTTAAACAAGTTGTCCAGTCGGTTCTCAATGCCGTCGAGCTTCTGTAATTTGGCAAGAACCGTGTCCATTTTCTCGGTGAGCAGATCGACCGCTGAAGTATATTCGTAACTATCATCGTTCATTTCGCTCGTTAACTTGATGTTACCTTCTCGACAAGATCTTTTCTCCTCTGGGGATGTTGCACTATCAGACAATGACCTCGGTCTACCTTTTCTCTTCACAGACATTAAATATTTGGTTTACCAGCATCCCTAAACACGGAGCGTCTTATGCACGTCTTAACTGTCTGCCATCTTGCCCAGTTGGTAGAGTTGGTTGTAAAACCTAGATTAATTGTATCATTATATAATACATATCTAGTATTAGGACCTCTATGTAAACCACTCTTAGTGGTGGAGCTTTCTAATAAAAGATTATTATTATTATTATTATTATTATTATGGAAGTAGAAATTCTGTCTCGGTAATTTTAAAAACAAACACGACGCTACATTTGGATCCGTCGATCACGAAATGAACATGCTTTGAACTAGAAGGCTTCAAAGCCGGTCAAGCCAAGCGACAAGTGCAGAGTGTGCAAGGCCGATTGCCAAATAATACGGTAATCCTGAACGTAGGCGGGACTATCGACAGTCGACGGAAAATTTGTTCAGGCCGTCAGAAGGGAAGAAATGCTGTGGAGTTATTCTTGCGGTGATATTCCAGAGTGCTGGGATAAGCGTGAATGAAAACAAAATGTACTCGGACAGAGTATGTGCTCCATGTGCGCGCAAAATCCGGAATCTCGGAAATCTGTTTAAATTCATCCGGGACACATTTGAACAGTCTTCGGTTTCAAAACAAAACACAAATCCACAAAGCCCAAGCAGTGCCGAGCGAACGAAGCGGCTGCTTGACTCACCAGCAGGGAATAGCCATTGTCAAAAGACAGTTGGTGTCACCTCTCCAAGAGCACCAGTGTCTCGCAAGTCCTTGTATTTCGGTCAACAGAAACCCGAAGCTATCGCCGATTCATATCTCAACATAGAAGATCATCCGTTAAGGGAGCTTTACGGAAAAGTGCTGTTTGTTAGCCGATAGCGTTACCGTTAGAATTCCTCGAGACGAAGTCAACAAGATCCCCTTAGCTAGTAAAGCAGCTATGCAATCAAGACTGGCAAGCTGCCTCGAACACCATCCTGAGACACAAAGATCTGATGCTAGAAGTTGAAAAGGCCTGAAAAAAGAGTGTCTCGTGAGGTGTAGGAGTATTTAAAATCCGAGAGCTTGTTGTTGGCGAATAGCCCGGACGAATTATCTGCCTTTTGAAACGTCATCTTCCTGGAAGAACTACGGGTGTTTTGTCCTATATTTTATACGATCATTCTCAGCGTGAGCGGTTTGAATGACCAAGATGAAAAGATGATCGGAACTTCAACCAACTGAATCGCCCTTGCTGCTGCTAGCCTGCGTAGAAATCAAAATCCCAAGGCCTCGGCACTTGTCTACCGCATTTTTACTGTTCTGTTTCATAGTGGAGTCAAGTCTGCTGACTTGGACATACTAAAATCTCCTTGGTGCGTTCATGTCTCTGATTGAAATGAAAAGCGCTGTTGTGCGCCATTTTAAATTAACTTCCTCTTTTTTTAAATACAGATTGGCAGACATCAATTGACACCTCACTTCGCACCAATCTGAGCCCCGCGTTCGTGGGCGAACGCGTTCTGCAGAATCGTGGAGTTTGCAGGCAAGCATTTCCTTCCTTCCTCCCCCATCCCCCTCCGTTCTTTCTTTTGCTCTCGGCTCGGCTTTTTTTAGCGCTCAAACCACACGGAAACGCTTGCTATGTAGGCTAAGTACAGGGTTGATAATGCTGGTCTCCCATCTCTACCAGCCCTTCCACTTTCATGAAAAAAGTTCGTGGTTCGTGGCACAGCAAAATGGATTATTCTGTCTACACAAGGGGGGTCAACTCCCATAAAATTCCAAAAGCCACTATCGCAAAAAATCACTGTTTATTTAGTACATGTTTCTGTCAAAAAACTAGTAAGAATTTCTCCCTTCATCTTCTCAGTCTGTGGAGAACGAAACTGGGAAAATAGTCTATTTTGAGGGATTTTTGGAGTCCCAGTATGGTAGAATTGAAGGTCACCCAACTTTTGATCCAAAAAGGTATAACCAAATCCACATAGTTCTAAAGATGAGTAAATTATAGTGACAGGCATTTTAAATTTGGCGGTAACAAGTTCCTCTGCTAGAGGTGAGAGGATTTCCTGAAACTGGTCAATGTTACTTTTCTTATTATATGAAGGTCTAATTCCAATACCTCATAAGAATGTTACTCCTGTCAGGATTTACAAGCTTAGGATCTTTCATATTCAAACTTTTTGTGATAGCTGTTTGGTATTCCTTTGTTGCTGTTGCTGTCATGGCAAAAATATTAGCTTAAGGGAATACTACAGACAGTGTTCCTAATTTGCCGTAATCTTCTCTGAAGTCGTGCCCACTACACAGACAAATAAAAAGGGTCAGGTTAGTTTTCAAAAACACTTCAAAAAAGTCAAGGGTGTAAATATGATCATCCTTGATGGTAATACAAATCTTAGCATTGATAAGATAGTGTAATATGAAGAGTTTTCACTGAAAAGAAGTTCATTATTTCTCATAAATGGAACTTTAATCATACCAAGCATGTTTAATTTATTAAGCTTCAGTGTAGTTAGAAACTGGGCTTTTTATGAATTAAACTACATACTTTTTTGCATGTTATGCAATTCAGTCTTCGGACTGCCATGTACACATTTCAATAATCTATCTATCTATTTATCTATTTATCTATCGATCGATCGATCGATCGATCTATCTATCTATCTATCTATCTATCTATCTATCTATCTATCTATCTATCTATCTAAACGTTTTGTAAAAATTTTATCTTGTTTTCATCCTGAGAGCTGATATACTAACAGCTCTGGGAAGAACAAGCAATTACATAAGGGAAATTAGCCATAAGATAGCTCTACTTTTTGCTGTTTCAACAGAAAATCATACTAATTGTAGTGGCCAACAGTTTATTTTGTTTCACTAAGGGATTTGTCCTACACGCTTCCAAGGTTTGAGGTTTGTGGCGGAAAGTTTCTGGCAGAAATAACGTCTGCTTGAAAATGCTTGACATTTACTCTCCATCTGTACATCCATTAGAGTTAGAGATTATGCCGACATAACTTAAAAAAAAGAATATTGATACTTTACCAATCAATAATACAATCAAAACATTTTCTTGATACAACATCAACAGGAGCAATTCTCTACATTGTCTACTGCTAACTGTCACATTAAGACCTACGAAGATAATTTGAAACTTTCCTTCTCCAAGTGGCACCGGTGGAAAGAAAACTCTCATAATAAACTTCGTGCTCAGCCCCACTACAAAGCAAACTGAATTTACTCCACTTTCGTTGAGTATATTCAGCTGGTCAAAAATAAGAGCATTAAGTGCAGAAACCACAGTGGAGGCCACGGAGACCTCTGCTATCTAAGGTACAATTAAGCTTACAATAGATTTGTTCTGGATTTGTTCTTCGCATTGTTAATGATTGGACTAGCCATTTGATCAGCAACTGAAGGCAGAAGTTCATATATTAACGATTTACCGTATCCAGTTGAAATTACAGTCAAACCTGTACTACGAGGACTCCATATTAAGCAGACATCCTCCATTAAGCAGACAGCAGCCTAAGTCCTATTCTTTTTTCCCCATATCAACTGTAAAGAATACTTGTATTCAACGGACACTTCTATTAAGCGAACACAGATACTTCAAACTTGAATTTTATTCCGTGGGGTGCCTGTGGCAGGCCACGGTAAGATTTGCCCAGGGTTCCTTTTTCATCGTCGACGCAAAACGGCAAATTTGATTGATAACAAAATCCATGTGATAGCTGGATGACTTTGACAAGAGTAAAAATACTGTTATTTCGAGAGAGTCTATTCTGGCAAGGTTTAGTGTTGAGAAGGGAAACCAAGTGACTGTGATTTCGAGAGAGTGTATTCTGGCAAGGATTAGCGTTCAGGAAGAAAACAGAGGTACTGTGATTTTCGAGAGAGTCTATTCTGGCAAGGATTAGTGTTAGGTCAGGAAGGAAACCAAGCCACTGTGATTTCGAGAGTCTATTCGGGCAAGGATTGTTGAGGAAGGAAACCGAGGTACTGTTATTTCCAGAGTCTATTCTGGCAAGGATTAGCGTTCAGGAAATAAACTGAAGGTAAGATATTTTGAAGGTGTCTCGACTTTGTGTATTGAATTGAACTGTGAAAATTGCATAGGGTTCCGGATCATACGTTCCGTGTTGTGTTACGCACCGAACCAACGAGTTCACTGTTCACTCGGCCTATGTGCCAAACGAACCAACGAGTTCAGCTACCGAACCTGCGTGTTCATTCAGCCTACGTGCCTAACGCTTAGTCTTACATAACAAGAAGTTTGAACAACTTTGACACACGATATCCATTGAATCAGTATATTCACAAATCAAGGATTCCATCACAGAAAACATCGACACCGTCCATTTCAAAAGTTGGCTCAAATATTTGTTGGTTTGCAATTGAAGATAAGCTTATTTAAGCATGGAGAGTTTGACTCTATTCGAAATTTTCACAGTTCAATTCACGAGTCGACAATCATGCTACGTGTATTTTTAAGGTTTTGTGTATTCTTGCTGACATTGAGCTTACCTATTCCCCAAAACGTACATGTAAATAGTGTTCACGACGAGGTTTATTCCAACGGATGTTTATTTTATTTTCAGTGTTCAATTGTTAACATTTTTAAATACAAAGGGAAATATTTGTTAAGAAGAATTCCTCATGCTTCTCATGGAAGCTTTAATCCTTTCGTTATCTCGAATAAACAAGCACACATTATCAATGGAAATATACCAGTTCGTGCCAAAGAAACAGATAATGTCACCGCGATCAGGGAACAGCCACCAACGGGGACAAACGACCGAAGACAACATTTCATGAATTATTGTTTAACTCACCCAGAAAAGTTTTCATGTGCAGTAGACTGTTTTCTTGAACTTAACTATGCAACCTTTAAAGATCTTATTAGACATATTGAACGAAATGAATTTTTTGAAATCTTAAACGAGGCATGTTTTCAGTTTGAAAATTTATATGCTTCAGAAATTGATTTGGCAGCCATTCGAGAACCAGTGTGGGCGTATTTGAGACGACATTGCAACTCATTTGCTACTATGTCTGATCATGCTGTCTTTAGTGACATATTTACCTTGAATACAGTTGGTGTGATGACAGGAGTTAAAACGACTTTTTCTTATCCAACAGACTGACCAGTCGATTTGTACATCATGTGACAATACAACTGTAAAGCAGAGAACTATATTTGTACTTTACATAAGTTCCGTAAACATGACTCGGAGAAATTTTGACAATTATGTCTCTGAGGCTATATTGCCTAGCACTGCTGCACTTTACTGTGATTTGTGTCAAAGGCATTGTGGCGATATCTCAATGTTGCAACATTTTGTTCTGCTTCCAAGATTTTTATCTTTAGAACTGTCATCAAATTGTATTGATCGATTAATTTTTCCACTTACAATAGATGTATTGGGTCAAAATTACACACTTGAAGGTTTGGTTAGATGTTCAAGCCGTCATTTTACAGTGGCTATAAAAGCTGATACTCAGTGGGTATATATTGATGATATGTGTGTCTCAGTCAAAACATACACCTCATTTCATGATCTTTTACATAATCATTCTAGTGGTTGGTTTTTTGCTATTTTCAGAAAGTGTTCAGTTAGAGTTGGCAATGATAATATACAAACAAATTTTGCAGCCAGTCAAACTCCAACACAAAACTTAGATGATGTTCCTGTTAGCACTTTGCCAAGAGATACTCTTAGAATTGAAAACATTACTAGTGTCACTATGACCAAAAGCTCTACAGTAGCTCTTTATGGTATTTGTTTTTCTGTGTTGAAACCTTGCGTCTACTGGAAGTCTGATGCATCAGATGCTATTGTTAAATGTGGAAGTGCTCTATTTTCTGACACCATCAAATGTCAGCCAAATTCCAGTGAACTATTCCAGAATATTAATATATATGGTGCTCATATTGATGTTAACTGTGTTTCAACTACTGCCGGAACCCTTGTGCACAGTTCATTATATAGTAAGTGCACCCTGAGGAGCTCAGTTTTGCACAATATCAGTATAAGTACAGGATTTTTGCTTCACTTTTCAAACCTTTGCTTAGGTTGTGTTTTTCACAAAATTAAGAGAGGTACGAGATTTTTTCTCTTCTCCTTAAATGAACAAGACACACTAGAGATCCACCAAATTGATAATGCAAAATGTGTAGTTCAAACAGTAACAAATAAGGTAATTTGTGATGAAACAGAGTATGTCATTCAGTTTATATTATGCTCATGCAAGTTAACTAGAACAGAGAAACAAAAGATTCTTAAACACCAGAAATATTCTGAACAGAAAATAGCAATTTCAAGAAAGAGGAAAAAGTGCTATGCTAAATTAGAACCTGTAAAGAAAAAACTGCGTTTGGATATATTGAATCGCTATTACAACAATGAAAAGCAAGACATTCTCAGAGGTCGTGCAGAAAAATATAAATCCATGTCTCCATCTACAAAAGACAGTTTGTTGGCCAAACGAACACAGGCTTATCAAGAAATGGGAAGCACAAAAAAAGAAAAAATGCTGGCAAGAAAGAGGACAGAGAGAAGCAATGCAAGACAGTTAAATGCTATTATACACAATGACTTGAGTTCCTGCATTGCATCTTTTAAAAAAAAAGTGAGAGAAGGTCCTAGTTACATATGTACTGTATGCAACAGACTTCTTTATAGGAAAACTGTTACAGAATTAAAGAAAGGCAAATATGACATTCAGCATATTTTTACAGGAAAACTTTCTTTTGATAACAAAGAATACATCTGTAATACATGTCCTTCTAAGTTATTAAAGGGACACATCCCATGTCAAGCTGTGCATAACAAATTATTGGTTGATGAAATTCCCTCAGAACTTAAAAGTCTAGAAAAACTTGAGCAAATTCTCATAGCTCAGCGGCTTCTCTTTCAAAAAATAGTTATCATGCCCAAAGGTCAACAACGAAAGATCAAAGGGGCTATTTGTAATGTGCCTATAGATTGTGATCAAACATGCAATGTTTTGCCAAGACCACCTGAAAGGTCAGGAATAATCATGCTAAAGCTGAAAAGAAAACTTTCCTTTAGAGGTCATGTTTATTTTCAAGCTGTACGACCTGACATCATACTCAATGCTCTAAATTGGCTGAGGGATAACAATCCTTTCTATAGCAGCATAACAATCAACATTAAAAATATTGACATAAATCTCACTGAACAACAGCTGCACACTTGTTCAGAACAAGATGCAGAAATGTGTTCATTAATGGGTGAAGGTACCCAACAACACAAAGGAGTAGATGATGATATCGAAGAAGTAGAGGATCCTTTGAATGAGTTTAGGGCACCCACAACTGAAACATGTTTACAGTCTGTTCTTCCAGATTATCCCGTGACTGTAAATGTACAGCAAATAGCCATACAAAGTCACACGGGAATGAAATTTTCGATATTGCGCCAGGTGAAAATAAACATCCAGTTTCATTCATGACTGACATGCATTGTGAAGAACTTGCATTTCCAGTGTTATTTCCAAATGGCAGATTTGGATACACTGCAGACAGATCAGTTAATTTATCACCTTCAAAATATTTCAATGCACGTCTTTTACACCATAGTGGCAGGTTTGCAATGAATCCTGAATATTTGATCTTTGCACAGTTCATTATAGAACAGAAAAAAGTATCAGACAGCATTAATATAGCTCTCTCAAAACTTCGTGGGCAGTCCCTTACAGCATCAGATTTAAGATCCAACGTACAAAGGTTACAGAATCTTGTTTTTCAAGAGACATGTTCCAGGCTCACCACCCTATCGGCAAAAGTTTATGTATGAAGTTGTAGCCATGGTGAAACAGCTTGGCATTCCAACTTGGTTTATGACTTTATCTTGTGCGGACCTCAGATGGGCTGAACTGTTTCAAATTATTGGCAGAACACAAGGCCTAAATTTAACTGATGCCCAAGTTGATGCATGGTCTTATAATGAAAGGTGCTCCATGCTGAACTTAAACCCTGTTGTTGTTGCTAAACACTTTCAGTATAGGGTTGAAACATTCTTTACCGAGGTACTTCTTACACAAGCAAATCCTATTGGCAAAATAGTACACTATGCTTTACGCATTGAATTTCAAATGAGAGGCTCACCTCATCTACATGGATTAATATGGACAAGTGATTGTCCAACGCTAACACATGAAAGCAAACAAGACTATGCAGATTTCATAGATGGCCATGTCCAAGCGTATCTGCCACATACACAAGCAGACCCTCAATTGTATGACTTGGTTGCAACTTATCAAAAGCATAATCACTCAAAAACATGTAGAAAATACCGTAATGTTCCATGCAGATTTCATTTTGGCCAATTTTTTACAAGAAGAACAATTGTAGCAGAACCACTGTCAGAAGAATTAGATGAAGAGACGAAATGCAACATGTTAGACAAAAGAAACAAAATTCTTACTTTCGTCAAAGAACAAATAGACAAAGTGTTGAATCCAAATAACCCACAATATGATCCAAGTAAAACAGAGAAACAATTTTTGAGTTCACTGGGTATAACTGAAGAACATTACTGGGCTTTATCAGTATGTCATGATTCTGACTTTGATCTTCACCTCAAAAGGCCACTTGATAGCTGTTTCATCAACAACTATTTTTTTGCTGGAGTAAAAGGTTTCAGAGCTAATGTTGACTTACAGCCTGTTTTTAATCATTATAAATGTGTAACCTATGTTTGCTCATACTTCACAAAGGATGAAACAGAATGTTCACAAGCTATTGTGCAAGCAGCAAAGGAAGCAACAGCTTTGAATTTGCCTGTTAGGGACAGTTTAAGAAAAATTGGGGCAGCCTTTCTCTCCACAAGAGAAGTGAGTTCACAAGAATGTGTATACAGATGCATGCCTGAACTTTGGTTAAGAAAAGTTTTCCCTGATTTGCCAGAGAAAAGAGTTCGAGTTACAAAAAGCCAGCAGGAACTAGATGAACTAGATGATGACAGCACAGATATTTACAAATCAAATATAATGGAACGCTACAGTATCAGACTAGATTCAAACACTACCATTGATAACCTGTGTCTAGCTGAATTTGCTGCATACTACTATAAAGAATACAATACTGATCCCACAAAGAATGATGCACAACCAGAAATTCTTACAGATGATCTAACAGAATTGCATGCTCAATCTACCACAAATACAGATATCATCAGGTTGTTACCTCCCAAAATTAAATTACTTAACACTAATGAAGTCATGAAATGCAGGAAAACTAGGGCTGTAGTAAGGTATCATACACAAACAAGACAAAAGAGCCTGACAAGTATTTTCACCACTTACTTATGCTGTATTATCCATGGAGGAATGAAGATACTCTAGGTAATGTACATTCTAGGTAATGAACAGACATATGCATCTAAATTCTATGAGTCTGAAGTGCACGCTACTGTTGAGCAAAATAGAACAAGATTTGAACCCGATGCAGATGCTGTCTCAGAAGCACTAGAAGCTTTAAGAAAGAGTGAAGGCAATAATCTTGTCCATTCCTTCGACTCTTTAAACGATCAGGAAAATGAAGACTTGCAGTTAGACATGCATAGCAATAGCAGTTCTGATCAGGAATCATTTAACAAGCAAGAAGCTTCACATCTTTCCTCCACCTTTAACAGCCAACATTCCCCAATACTTCCAACAGTAGCATACCACATTCAACCAACTGAGATTTCTGATGACTTGCTTCGGGAATCTGTGAGGTCAATAAATGTTCAGCAGCGTGCTGCATATGATTTGCTCCTATCTTGGTGCCGAAACAAAGTAAAAAATATCCGCTCTTTAACACCAAATGAAATCAACCCAATACATGTATATCTGTTTCTCACTGGAGGTGGCAGATCTGGGAAAAGCCATGTAACAAAGTTGATATACCGCACAGTAGTAAAGACATTTAAACACGTAGCAAGTAACCCTGAGCTACCAACAGTACTGTTAATGGCCCCAACAGGTGTTTCTGCCATAAATATTGAAGGAACAACAATAAATACAGCATTGGCTATTCCTAAAGATGCAGGTGAAAATCTCCCTGCAATGTCTGATGAAAAGAAAACTCAAATGAGATTTTCATTGTCTGAACTAAAGCTCATTATAATAGATGAAGTTTCCATGGTTTCTAACATCCGTGTTCTTCATATACACCAAAGACTGAAGGACATATTTTGCTCATCTAGCTCTCAACTGTTTGCTGGCATAAGTGTAGTTGTTGTAGGAGATTTTTATCAGTTACCACCAATACGAGCAAAACCTATTTTTGAAAAGTTCAAAAATAATTCTTACAATCTGTACCACCCATGGCTTGTGTTCAGAATGATAGAATTAACTGAAATAATGAGGCAAAAAGATGATCAGCACTTCATTCGACTTTTAAACAGATTAAGAACTGGTTCACAAACAGAACAGGATATAAACTGCATTAACTCTCGATCAATATCCCCATTAGCTGAAAATTATCCATCAAATACACTTCACATTTGGGCAGAAAATGATCCTGTAAATGAGCACAACAACAAACAACTTGAACAGCTGTCTACACCTTTGTTTGTACTTAGAGCTACAGACCAATATCCACCAAATGCTACAAACCAGAATATCAATACAATATTGTCAAGAGGGAGGTCAGAAACAGGAGGACTAGATTTTGAAGTTAAGATTAAAGAAGGAGCAAGAGTAATGCTTACTACCAACATAAATATTGCAGACAGACTAATAAATGGCCAAATGTGAACTGTAGTGAGGGTTGATGTCAACAAAGTTACACAAAAACCAAATGTAATTTATATAAAATTTGATGACAAAAGAGCAGGAACCAATTTAATACAATGCAGTGGAAGTCCATTTGCAAGAGAACATAGAGTTGTTCCTATTGAACCAGTACTAACAAAGATAAAACTACGACCAGGTAAACTATCTTCTCCAGAAGTACAAAGTATTCAATTCCCAATTACTCTTGCTTGAGCATGCACAGTTCATAAAGTGCAAGGCTTGACACTGCAAAATGTTGTTATTAGCTTCCATTTAAACAAACAGAAATCGTTCAATTATGGACAAGTGTATGTTGCATTGAGCCGTTCAACTTGCCTTCAAGGACTCCATATTCTCGGCCAAATCAACAATAAACATGTGAAAGCAAATCCTAGAGTACATAATGAATATGACAGACTAAGAAGATTAAATGCAGAGGATATACAAAAAAACACTAACACAGATAAAGAAAGGGCACAGGATACCAATTCAGCTTTAACATTATCCCTCCTAAACATATGCTCTCTCAGGAAACACAGTTCTGATGTTAAATGTGATGAAAATCTTTTCAAAAGTGATATTCTAGCTTTCACTGAAACACAACTTTTACCTGGAGATAATGACTTCGATATTGTACAAAATTTGACTCCCTTTACCTTATACAGGTATGATCACAATTCAGATAAATTTTGCAGTCTGGCAACCTGCGTGAAAAATAATTTTCACATTTTGAACCAGGAATACTTCCCTACGTTACATGCTGTTAAGTTTGTTGTAACTTGCGACACAAATGATGTACAAGAATCACTAAATATGTCTTTTCTCTGAGTTTATCGTAAAAATGGCTCAAGTATTCTTCACTTTGTCAGTGGAATTGATTATTTACTTAGAGCTCACTCTATTGATATAATCCTGGGAGATCTGAATGTAAACTTCTTTAATACCATTGATATGCAACCACTTACTAACTTAATGGAATCTTTCAATTATGTGCAGATTATAGACGAACCTACATTCATCTCGGGTAGTTTACTAGACCATGTTTATGTCAGGCAGGAAATTGAGGCTAATATCCATAGCTCAGTAATAAGTGTATACTATTCAGATCATGATGCCGTAAGAATAACTTACCTAAATTAAACCTTTCTGTATTGTATTTTGTAAACATAACGAAAGAACACCAGAAAGAAACACTGTACTCCATTCCTTACCTATCCTTACTGTCAATTTCAATACATTGCAAACACAAATGTAAAGTAACTGCATAGCCAAGTCAACCAGGAACAGAAACAAAACAACTCTAAAATAGAGAGATGACTGCCTTAAAATGTTCCCCATATACCCTCACAACTCTAGACTACCAGCAGTCCCCTTTTTGATAAAATCTGTAGTGCCAGTAAAAATAAAAGAGGGAAATATTAAACGCCGTGCGGAACTCTACAAGTGACGCACACAACTTCACTGTTCTCTCTTTGCTGACTTCTCATAGTTTAACACAACTTTCCCTGAAATTGAAAATATTACCGACCACCAGGCATACCTACAGTAAGAGTTTACTCAGTTAGACATACATTACATGTCTTCCCTTATAGGTACTAACTAAACTACAGTACATGTGTACAGTGCAGTGATAAGTACATGTACCTATCAGCCCTGCACATAAAAGTGCATTATGTTTACAATGTAATCATGTTGATACATTCGTCTTTTAGGAGAGATGTCACAACAGGGTCAATCTAAAGGTGAGTACATAAATATTTTTTCTGAACTCTTGTATACATTTATCTCAATTATCTCAACAGCAAAACACTCAAATGCTCGAAATCTGATTCCTTCTCTCCTTGCCTATTTGCATTGTTTTTTTTTTCCTTTTCGTTTTCATCTATGTTTTACTCCATAATCACAGTAAATGACCATTATTAACAATATATGAACACTGTCAGGTTTGCAAAAACGACTAAGAGTTGATGATTACAATACTTAATATTCTGCAACTGATGTTTTCCTTTTAACTCTATCATAGGCAACAAACATGGCTTCATCCACAACTTAAGTCCACTGAAACGATCACGTGGAAAAGGTGTTCACTGGTTTGACTTTCATTTGCAAACATCACCCACAAAGGTACAAAGAGTCTAGCATTTAATGCTCCAGCACATCAACAGATCCAACACTTTCAAGACACAAAGACCCCAGTGTTTCTTAAAAACCTCATCATCAAACAAGATCAAAGTGATTGGATTTTCAATCAACAGTCAAATGTGTCAGTGGCCCCAAACAATGACATCACCTTCAACTATAAAGAACAGCTACAACCGATGCATCTACAAACCAGTTGCCAAGTGTGGACATCTCCGTATCGCAACTTAATACTATGACACCTAACCAAAAGGTCAATGTTACAGGAACACTCTCCTTCGGTCAAAAAGAACCCAAGAAAGTTTTGGTAAAGTCAACACAATAAGTATCCTTTGTTAAGGAAGATTGCATTTTAGAAGATTCAACAGGGCACACTTCTATTCATATCTGGAGTCCACTGATAACTCAACTGAAGAACACCTATTCTTATCGCCTGAACAATTTGACAGTGAAAAACTTTCAAGGCAACACCTTCCTGTCTACTTCACCATTCACCACTTACACTCAACAGGAGAACACCCTGTCCTCTTTGAAAGGGCCTGTAATTCTAGAAACTCCAGAGATATAAAATCTTTGTTGACAGCTTCAAATTAGTCAGCAAATTATCCATCTCTGTCTTGCCAAGTTTGCAAAAAGCGCATCACTGATGTCTCTCGTACTTCAGTTAAATGCCAAAACTGTTCAAGCCACCAAAAGGTTGTTGATTGCAAGAGAGAAGCATCTGCTAAACTACGTGTCACCAACGAAGACGCAGACCTCTGGTTAACTATCTTTACTGACACCTTGAAAAAACCTCCTTCAGCAAGTGTCATCAGTGACTTTGCAAAACACCACAGAAGAAGTGGCAGAAACGCTGCTTAGTGCAAGCAACATTCGAATCACTTTCGATCCACAAACAAATGTTGTCTCCAAAATGCAACATGCACTAACCTCACACAACCAAACCTCTGGAAAACTTGAAGCCACTGCTGATAATAGAGCAACTCATGACAATGAAACAACTTTTGGAAATGCAGCAACTCATGACAATGAAACAACTTCTGGAATGCACCAGCTTATGACAATAAAACAACTTCTGAAAATACAGCAACTCATGACAATGAAACACCTTCTGGAAATGCAGCAACTCGTGACAACGAAAAAGCTTCTCAGTCTGGTAATGGAGTAACTGATGACAATTGGCTTGGTATCACTAATGACAATCAAGCAGCTGATGAAAACTGGCTTGATGCCATTGATGATAACACAGCACCTGATGACAGCTGGCTTGATCCCATAAAATAACAATGCAGCTACTGATGACAGTTGATACAAACACATTCCCTGTTCATGTTTACATGTATTTCACATTTGTTGACGTTTTGATAATCAACGTTGTTTTAAACAATATTTTAGTCTTCAAATTATTAAAGTGTTGCATTGCCATTCATGTCTCAAGATTTTGTAGCAGTTCTCGACATATTGATATGGCCTTATTAAGAGAAAAACAAATTCCGTTTTCCTTATTGCAATATTCTTGGTTTTCACGTGACGTCATCAATTAAAAATAAGGAATTATCGATCCTTTCGAGATTTTAGTTTAGTTAGCTATTAGAACAACTGAAGACTTCCTTTCTACAAATTTTCAGTTTCATAGGGTTTTTCGTCTTGTGATAAAGCAACGCTGAATTTCTAAGCTTTTGCGTGATACGATATTAAAATGGCGGCCGAAAATGCTGTCACGTAGGTTAAAAGAGTGACTTATCCACTGAGATTTTGCAATCTGAGCAGCCCTTCTATTAGAATAAGTACTCATATAGATGTTTATAAGCTCTCAGAAGAAGAAGACAGGCTTTTTATTGCAAAACTCAATGGCATGCGTTTTGGTAGCTTCCGGCCGCCATATTTGTGTCCCTCAGAGGGACACAAACAAGGCATCTCCATACAAAGCCTTATAAATTTGAGTAAAACATTTCTTCGAATATCTCCCGCACAAAACATCGCACAGACCTGAATCTTTGCCAGACTGTTTGAGTATTCATCTTCTTTTATCTCTTTGATCGTTGACTTAAGTTGTTGAATGGTTTTGATGATGATGATGTGACAGTGAAAACCGGCAATTACTTCACCCAGTTATGATGCCATTTCGAAACACCATACACACACTCGCTCCTTCTTGTAGATTACGCGCAAAGAGCAAATAGGAACCCGGAAAGGGCACCCTTTACCCACAGTAATTTTCCGCCCACCCTCTTTTCCACTACAAACGCAGCCAGGGTTTCTTCAACACTTTCTACGATGATTTCTCTCGCTAATCTAACTCGCTACTGGTGGCCCTTCTCTCTACCTTCACAATTCATTCCAATGCTACGCTAATTGCTCAAAGCATCCCACGGAATCACCTTCAGGCGTCTTGTTGTTAAAAAACCTGCATTAAACGGCACTGCAAAAAGGATGCCTGTTTTTGTCCACCTTTTAATACGTGATAGGTCATTTAACTTTGCCGACAACATGAAAAGAGTTGTGACACGTTTGTAGAAGAAACAGGAAGTTCTGTCTTTGATGGCAGTTTGATTAAAAAAAGGGATCAAATTAGTAATACGTGCCTTCAATGACAAAACATTTGTGTGGCAAACAGGAAATTCGTGTACCTGCATGGAGACATGTCTGTAAAACTAATCACAGCCAGTTACAGGAAAACGTGTCCCATTGAAAAATGTTCTCACAGGGTAGCTCCAAACCTTTTCATACTGAGAAATACTTAATACAGACAAATTCTGAGTGAACCTGTTTTTAGCGGACACATACCCTGTATTATGCCGACATTAGGAAGGGTCCCGAGGGTGTCCACTTAATACAGATTTGACTGTATCACCAAGCAATCCCGATTTTAACCAATAATTTCCTGTAATGCCCGCTTTGTTTAGGCTTCAGTTTGAAGTGTTTCTGTACTCTGATAAGACAGCGGGCCATTAACAGCATGGTGAACAAAGAACTATGGGAAGTTCCATATATCGGTGCCGACCTCCCTGGTGCTTGGCCATGGGAGGTCTGGGTACTAGACTAGCTTTGGCTATACCGAATAAAATGTGCTAACCTTTTTGTTTGCTGTATTCTCTTTTTGTAATACTTAACACTGACAACCAGCAGCATGGCAACCAAGGACAAACCACTGATGGAAACCACTATCGTCAGGATACTTGCCAGTGGAAGACCTGCAGAATCCAAAGATATTGATTACCATTAAATCTAAACTCCGTTCTCAGTGCTTGTTCTAGTAAATCAGTGTTGCTAAAAAGCAGAAATAATGATACTACATATTTGAAAGGATTTCCTTGCCATTGTTGCTGCAAAAACACCCTGTGTAGGAGGCTGGTTAACCTGTGCTTTTCACTTGGTTCTAAATGGTAACTTAGGTTGTATAACACAGTTAAGGTCTACACTTGTAAGTACAACATCTAAATCAGCCATCATAAGTTCATCCACCGTACTGCTATAGACCCACTTTAACAAGAGTAAGTGTTGCACCTCGCTTTCATTTTAGTTAAGCTATCTGGTAGATTGCTAAGTAGTTGACCTTGCGAGTTCAGTTTCTTTAGTCAATGCTTTAATTGGCCAGATCTTTATAATGGTAGTAGGATGATTGGTGAAGTGATGTCTTAATTGCTAGAAATTGTTTATAATTGTCTTTTCGAAAATTAATAGAATTAGCAGTCTTGCACAAATCAGTTTTGGCATCTGATGTCTCCGATATAAGTGACATACATTATGGAGCAAAAAACGACCAAAAGGGCCTTACAGCGGTGATTATATTGGCGTGAACACCTAAAATATGTCTGGAATGTTAATTGTGTTGTAACCAATCACAGGCGAGATCTTCACACCACAGAAACCACAGGCAACGAACGGTTTTCCTATCTGTCACGGAACAAATTATTTTCGTTTTATTTAACATGTTTAAGGATACAAGCTGTCTTATTACGAATTAAAACACACACTGCTCCCCAAGATCAGTGCTGAGGACCGCATTCAGCACATCATTCGATTTTAGAAAGAAAAATTTAGAAGCCAACACGACGCGACGACGACCAGCTTTCCAAGTAACGACATATTACATGAAAACAAAAATGAACAATCGTGAATTCTTCTTAGAAAAATAAATTTTCAGATATGCATTGAACAATTAAAAGCCGTTGGTTTGTAACATGCGAGTTTACGGACATTTACGGAGATTCTTTGGTAAGAAGAACTGCGATCGGAGATAATCATGTTTTTTTCTTTTGCGCGCAAAATGTGCTAATAATCACATCCAAAGGACTTGAAATCTTCTTGGCTAAATCCCCTCATTACTAGTTTCCTATAACATGTAATCCCCCAGATATCAAATGCATAAATGCCTTCAGAGAAAAGAAAAAAATTATATTTGGAAGGAATACCGAAAATTGGGCTGTTTACTTTGCGCGATGTGTTAATCATTCCATACATGTTGAATTTGGTCGGCGGTCTTTCCAGTTTGCGATCAAGGAACTTCTGCCGGCACAGTATTTCGAAAGTTCAATCGTTAGCCCACATAAATCCAATCCCCTTGTTCTACAAAAAAATATTAGTAAGGATTATGCTATCAGAAACGAAAACATCGACAAGAACAACTTTCGAATTTCAACTTTATTATTAGCTACCAAAAAAAAAAAAATAAATTATTAAAATAGTAAATCTCCCTCACCTAACAAAAAAGTGTTAACGCTTGCTGCAATAGCCGCGAAGCGATGGAAATCAGAAAATTCTAGCGGCTTACCTTGCAACATTGTAACTTGCGATCAGGCGTAACTACCGATTTCGGTCGTTGCAAAAAGTTTGAAAAATTCGCGTGCCAAACTGTCGCATGCGTCGGCCCGGCACTTTGGCTTTGTAATTTATTTCAAAATCGTTCAAACCTGTATTCTTCACTATTATAGCACACACTGTAAACAAATAGCAAGGAAAAGCAATCGTTTACTTGTAAAGACACTGAATGTTAAAACAAAACGAAAATAATTTGTTCCGTGACAGATAGGAAACCGTTCGTTGCCTGTGGTTTCTGTGGTGTGAAGATCTCGCCTGTGATTGGTTACAACACAATGAACATTCCAGACATACCATTTTAGATGTTCACGCCAATATAATCACCGCTGTAAAATCAATGAACGAATACACACTGCCTTACATGTATACATTTAGGCTACTTAAGCAATCATCTAGAATCATACTTCTCAGAGCCTAATTAACCCATTGGCACACATGCCGGCAAAAACCGGCTGCACAAGACTCCCATGCTTCAAAACATTGCAACTTTCTCAATCACACGAATATTGCCTTAACTGTCAATTCTGAGCACGAAATGGAATGCCCTTTAAATTTGGATATTCAATAAACGCAAGAAACGTAGTGATTTTTACCAAATATGGCCTTTTGAGTTTGGACAAGAACGAAACCGACCGTTTTTAATGTCAAAGACAAACGACGAAAATGCCCCTTTTTGCTTTTATGTTTTTTAAAGAAATTATCGTCGAAAAAACTAAACTTCAACCATCATAACAAAATTCAGTCCTTGTTCTAGCTTAGAAATGACTTTTTTTTGTTCATAATCTTCTTCCGAGCGTTGATACGGCCTTTTCTTTCCAGTGCATTCGGGCGCGTTTCCGCCATTTTCAACATCTCGACAACATTGCATGCTGGAAATAGCGAGAATTTTTGACAGCGTCTGTTCCTTCCCCAGTTCTTTCACATATAAACAGCCACTCCGACCTACCGCCAAAATTCCTGCTTGTGGCCATCTTCAGTGCTCACAAATTCCAAAATATACGGCGGTAGGTCGAGAAATTCATCAATAGTCGAGTCCCAAAGGTACTAAGTGTCCAACCAGCTAAATTCCCAGTTCGTCGAGTAACAAGCCAAATTCGACAACAAAGTACATCACCTTGCTCGATTCTTTGAGAAAGTGGACTCTTAGCTACTGTCACGCTTAATGATGCTCATCAGGCAGCCACTAGAGATGAAAAATGCCTGTACAGTTAGCAAAAATCGCAAGCAAACCGAACTTGGGCCGTTATTCATGGATGAAAAATAGCAACGTCAGAATGACGTTTTCAGAAATCTTGAGCCTCCAGTGCCTTAGGACAGCATCACTTTTCCATGGCAGTTAAAATAAAGAGTCGCGAAATGTTATGGATCGCTTATAGGTGGAAAATCACTCCGGAAACGTAAAAACGGCTGGTAGAGAATGGGTTAATGACTTAAAGGTCTTATCAAGGCAAGCACAATTAGTTTAATTATGACCCACCATACAACTGAGCGGACAAAAAAATTAACAAGGTAAGGTTTTCTGTATGAATAGCCCACGCAACCAAGACCGTATATGGGGTGCAACATTTTCAATATGGATCTCAATAATGGTTCCTCAATATGGATTTCATTTTCAATACGGGTCTCATTTTCAATATGGATTAACTCAAACATTTGTGAATAGAAAGCCTAAGAATGACCTCTTTAACAGCAGTACAGTGTATTGCTCTACTAGCTCAAGCCAACTTGTAGCTGACTATTAGTAACATACCCGTATTTACTGTAAGTGTACAACAAAAACAACTTTATTTATCCTTTAAACACAAGGATGAAGTTTACAAACAAAGAAATTAAACAGAGAAAGGGGTAATGACTTCCTAAAATAACTAAAGAGTTAAAGGAGTAGGAAGCCAAATTACAAATATTAAATACAATATTTATAATGGTAATTGAACTGAGTGGAGTGCAATTTGTATAGGTAATCACATGATTTCGAGTGCAATTTGGAATAAATAAGCACGAGTAATTTTTTTCAAAGACTCACAAAATTGCACGAGCCCGTAGGGCGAGTGCAATTTGTGGTCTTTGAAAAAAATTACAAGTGCTTATTTATTCCAAATTGCACGAGAAAAATCATGTGATTACTTATTAATAATATACATGAAAAAATTGCGAGATAGCTTCTTAACGTTGCAGAAGCAACGCCACGAAGATAAGGTGAACCAAAACAACAGTTTTCTCGATGTTTTTAAAGCGTTTTTAGCTGTAAAAACTGACTAAACAATTACAGGCTATAGCTATAAGACTACTTTGTTTGCTAAGTGTCTATCAAGCGCTGTAATCATTACCTTCAGGCTTTCTAGTTCGTTATCTTCGCCTTGTTTGTCCTTGTTTGTTTATTAATCTCGGCGTCACTCCATCAACGGACTCGTAATTCCAATTACGTCGGTAATTCCCTTCTCTGGACACCACTGTTTCCAAACAGACAGCTAACATACAGTGCTTTTCGCAGCCGTTTCTCCTTTTTTGAGCTGTTTCGCAGCTTCTCTGCTGTTATTGCAGTCACGAAGAAAGAAAACCTGCTCAAAAAGCCAGCCATTGTTTTGGCTCGCAGAGTCGCTTGCAGCTCTTCAGACTTTGCGCCATTCAGAGGGCGCGTTTGATTGGCTCAATCGCAGCACCTTTGTTTATCAACCAATCAGAATCCTCAGTTTTTTACCTTGTTTTGCACTGTATTTCCTTTTTTCTGCACCGAATTACCTTTTTTCTGCACCGGTGTTTCCTAAAAACTGCATTTCTCTTAGCCAATCAGAATCGAGAGATTTTTTCATGTATATTATTAGGTCTGAAATCATACGCGTAATTTCAAAATCGAGCGAGCGCACAGCGCGAGTTTGATTTGAAATCACAAGTATGATTTCAGACCAAAATTGCACTCCACTCAGTTCAATTACCACTTTATTACACCCATTTTGAAATCACAGTTTTTTTTTGTCAATATTAATATTTGTTTATCCATGAAATTTGATAGGCTATTATTAAATGTATTTTATTTTCATTTTGATGGGTTACAGAAAGGATGCGATTTAGAGTAAAAAATGGTGCAATTTGGGAATAAATTTCACTGTTGAGAGCCAATCAGATTGCAAAGTTCACAAGTGATTTCAAAATCGGTGTAATAAGGGTCGGAAAACACACACACACAAACTACACACTACATAACACATTAATATCAATCTAACATAAATGAACAAATCACTATATACTATACAGTTTGTGTACTATCTCTTACCATCTTCTTTTCTTCCCTTGGTCCTTGCTACCACTACAGGTCCCTTTGGCCCATCACCAACAGAAGTATATGCCAATACTTGAAATTCATATTCTGTAGACTCATACAGCCCAGCAACAGTTTTACTCTGAATTGAAGGATTTTCAAGCAGAAAAGTAGTTGATGAGTTGATAAAGCCATTCTGTTTGTAGAACAATTTAAATCCTCTGATAATTCCATTTCTGGAGTCTACCACTGGTAACTGCCAAGCTGTAATAATACTGGTAGGAGAGATCGCAATTGCTGTAAGGTCTCTTGGAGCATCTGAAGGAACTGCATGCACAGATCAAGGACATGATAACAAATTAATATAATTGACTCAGCAAAGTTTTGTTACACCATGTAATGCAATATTCTGACATTACAGTCCAGGCTGTATTGGTCGCATGGTCATAAGTCACATGACCATTTTAGCTCCTCATAAAAGGATGGTTTTTCCAGACCCCATCTTAGTTTAATGTAGGAACATGCTTTTGAACAAAGGCGACTCTGCTTGTCTGGATGTTTATCTGAGCGCTCCCCTGTAGCCAGTCCTTGGACATCCATCAGTGTTTAAAATAATGTTCAAATAAAAGAAAAACTTGGGCGAATTCGGGAGTAACCCAACTAACTTGTCATTTCACAGTATTCAGAAGAGATTTTTCTACGTAAATTGGATGAGCTTAAGTTGTAGACTTAACTTTCAAAATTGTGTATTTTTGTATTGTCAGTATGAGAAACAACCCTAATCAAAATTCAGCTTTGACTTTCTTTTGAAAATGAGCTACAATTCTCGAATAAAACAGCGGATAATTGAAGATACACGTGCTTCCTACATGTCGATTGTTTTCCTCTAAATTAGACAAAAAAGAAGCAGTTGATAGCAGGTCTTCAGATAAATCAAAACAGAGGTGGACAAGCAAGTCTTTGAAGGTTATGGGTTGGGTCAGGACCAACAAGTGCTTTGTGCTGGAACTTTCTCAGCGAAATAGCTACCTTGAGTGGCGGGAGAATTCCAGGACGAGTCCAGTAATCCAGAATAAATTAATGGACGAACTTGGACCACATAGTGAAGAGTAGCCGCAGAGCAGGTGTATTTTTAGTGGACGAGTGGTAAAGGTACGATACAGCATATGAAAACTTTATGCAGCCATCTTGAATGATAAAGCTGACAGAGGGTTGGGGCGAGCCCCAAAAGGAATTCTCTACTAGCTGCGCATCCAAAATGGCGGCCTTCTAACAATCGTTCGAACAAACAAGTGTTCCTACACCCAAAAACGTCTGCTCTGCGGGCTAAGCGAAGACTAGAAAACCATGATGAGGTCAACAGTTGATGCTGATGCTGTTTTCCAATCACTGTTAGTGTTTTCGAGTAGATAAGTAACATTCGTGTCTTTCACAGATTAAGGTGATTCCTCTCAATTGCATGGCACATCCTTACTGCGCATAATTTATGGCGTCATTTAGCGCGCGCTCGTGCGCGCGTACACTAGATACATTGCGAATTTGCCTTGACATTGAGCTTTTTCAGGTGAAAATTTCCCTTTGTCGTCGTGTTGTAAAGAAACGAGTTTGGAGCCAGGAAGACGTTTGAGATGACGACGAAGTGGTCCAATTTCCTCTCATTATTTGCAAGATCGGGCAATTTGAAATCACAATACTAAAAGAATATAGCCCAGAAAAACAATTAGGCTCTAGTTTTCACTACTATTCATAGTTTTTGCTACATAATAACAGCTTTCTTCAGTTGTTCATGCTTCGAACATTTCTCGCACAACTCCGTAAAAACACTTAGAACAACAAGTATGCAGGGCTAAAACAAGCACAGTGACCCCATCTTTTTATTGCATTTTTTCAATGTCCTATGCATGACTATCAATTGCGGCAAGTCTGAAAAAAATCTTAATAGTACATCCTTTTCAGGGGAATTACCTTAAATCCAGATTTTTACCGTCTGGGGGATTTTTATGACGTTTATGTTAATAATTAAGCTTCCTTCAAAGATTTTGACAGTTTTCTGCCTTTTAGAGGATACAATTTTCTGGGACTCATTTGTTTCGATAAATTTAAATTTTGCAAGGATTCTTAACTTCCTTCCCTGGTAAAAGAAGCGGCAGTTTCCACCATGTTTAAATAATGCCCTTCAGGCAAGTACCCTGCGAGCAGAGTACAGAGTAGTAGGAAGATTCCTCTTCCTCTTCCTGATTTTTCTAGGAAGACTGAAGGAGACTCTGCTCGCACAGTATCAGGCAAGCTACTTGTAGGAAATCAATCAAACTGAGTTCAGAGTTTAAAATAATAGTGTGAGATATTTGTACTCGCTTTCGCATCACCCGTGGAACATTCCAAGATAAAAAACGTGTTAGGAGGGACTTGGCTGCGATTTTGAATTGTTGAGTGTGCAGTGTTCATGTTCCGTCCTATGAATAATATTGATGAATCTTGTGTTTGTTCTAGCCCTTACAACCTAGCTTCCTTGACTCATATAAGGGTATATTTTGGTTAGGCACGCAGCATTTGTGAATGTAGAAGATGAAAAACGGAAAAGCTTCAATGCAATGAAACGCCCCTATTGACTTAACGCCCCACCCACTAAGTTACTATTACCCTTGCTACTGTTATAGTAAATATAGTATGCTAAGTGAAGAGAGCTGTGCAAAAACTGTTTTCTAATCTCTTACCATCTTCTTTTGTCCTCACCACCTTAACCAAACTCAGTCCATCTCCAAAAGAGTTAAACGCCAGTAATTCGAATTCGTATTCAGTGTATGTTTTAAGTTCAGTCACCTTGGTTGTAAGAATTGTTGAATTTTTAAAAGTCAGTAGGATAGGGGGTGTTTTAGAGTCTCGCTCCCTGTAGAACAGTTTAAATCCTGTGATTTTTTCATTAAGGGCGTATGCTGGTGGTGGCTTCCAAGAGGCCATGACGCTGGTAGAGGTTTCTGCAACCACACTAAAACTGGAAGGCGCCTGAACTGCAGAAAAAAATAAATACCAAGTTAAGCCAATGGAATCTGTAAATCCAACTTGCATGACATACATAGCCAGCAAACTTGATAATGAAGAACAGCCTCCAGAATCACCATAAACTGGCTGCTCGACCTGTATCAAAACTAATTAGTATACCGCATAAAGAACTCAGTATGATAATTAGAAACAGTAACTGTTTATCCAACATCACCAAAATGATAATAGCATAAACTATTAGTTTGCACATAGTTAAGAGAGGGAAATGGTTATGAAGACCGGCAAACATCAAAGGAACAAAACAAAGAGGCCAAGATATATGTCAGAAGGTCCATGACAGTGCACATCTTTTGTTTTGCACTCATGTACTTAATGTATGAATAACTTAATCACAATGTTTCTATTGGTTAGTTGCATGAACATGCATAACCACCTATTGTTATTTGTGCACGGTCAACCCCCAAAATAGCAAACAAAAACAATTATAACGAAGAACTTTGCTAGGTTTCATAACCATTTCTCTCTATTAACTATGGTTTGTAGTAATAAAGTTAGTAACTATGCGCATTTATACTTGATACTCCTTACTGAGGATTGGTATATATAAGAGTAATTTGGAGATCTTTAACATCATTACCTTTCCAATTAACCTTTACCACTAATTGTCATTGTCATTGTAGATGTCATTGCCTTGTCATAAAAATTATCATGATCATGATCATGATCATTATTATTATTACTATTATTACATGTATTATTATTATTATTATTATTGTTATTATTATCATTATTATGTTAATCCAATGTTTATTTAATCTGGTTACCTTTCTGCCTTATTCAAGGTGCATTTGGGCAGCTAAGGACAGCTAACTTTTGCAGCTGCCAAGTAGTAAAGCCCTACTGTATGTTATAGTGGAGCTCCGGCGGCCCAAAGGGCCAACAAACAGAGCGCCATACTCATAGGGACCCATGAATCGCTATTCTCATGGTCATCATGGCTAGCGGTATTGCTCGTGGGCGCGTACGCATAATGACTCGCCCAACACGGCGGCCATACACCAACTAATCAGTGTTTTCACAACAAGCCGTCGGCCATCGCATCCAACGGCAATTTTTCCATTTGCGACGGCAACTTTCCCTTAGGTAAATCCTGAAATTAAGCTTTTCCTAAAGAGCCAAGTGTCCATGTACGAAAGAGTTTGTGAGTAAACAAACTTGAAATTTTGCTGCAACATCGCTTGAATTCACTTGCATATGTTGTTTGAACGTTCAGCAGCAAAGTAAACAGGCTCAGATTGTGTGGTAAAGTACTCTAAGACAACACATCTCAAACTGCGCGACGTCTCTCATATAATGGGAACTGAAATCGTTAATTATTACCTAACAGCAGGGTACGGGGCCATAGGGGAACAAAGAGCACACAGAGGAGCAGAAGTGCAATTGGTGCACAGAGGAACAGTATGCACAAAGGAACAGTGGGCACAGAGAAACAGTAGGAACAGAAAAACAGTCGGCACAGACGAAACGTCGGCACAGAAGAACAGTGGGCACAGAGGAACAGTATGCACAGAGGGACAGTATGCACAGAAGAACAGTGGGCACAGAGGAACAGTAGGCACAGAGGAACAGTATGAACAGAGGGCACACAGGAACAATGGGCATAGAGGAAATGTGAGCACAGAGGAACAGTAGGTACAGAAGAATATTATGCATAGAGGAACAATGTGCACATTGGCTTGCTTCAAAACATTGCAACTTTCTCAATCACACGAATATTGCCTTAACTGTCAATTCTGAGCACAAAATGGAATGCCCTTTAAATTTGGATATTCAATAAACGCAAGAAACGTAGTGATTTTTACCAAATATGGCCTTTTGAGTTTGGACAAGAACGAAACCGACCGTTTTTAATGTCAAAGACAAACGACGAAAATGCCCCTTTTTGCTTTTATGTTTTTTATAGAAATTATCGTCGAAAAAACTAAACTTCAACCATCATAACAAAATTCAGTCCTTGTTCTAGCTTAGAAATGACTTTTTTTGTTCATAATCTTCTTCCGAGCGTTGATACGGCCTTTTGTTCCAGTGCATTCGGGCGTTTCCGCCATTTTCAACATCTCGACAACATTGCATGCTGGGAAATAGCGAGAATTTTTGACAGCGTCTGTTCCTTCCCCCAGTTCTTTCACATATAAACAGCCACTCCGACCTACCGCCAAAAATTCCTGCTTGTGGCCATCTTCAGTGCTCACAAATTCCAAAATATACGGCGGTAGGTCGAGAAATTCATCAATAGTCGAGTCCCAAAGGTACTAAGTGTCCAACCGGCCAAATTCCCAGTTCGTCGAGTAACAAGCCAAATTCGACAACAAAGTACATCACCTTGCTCGATTCTTTGAGAAAGTGGACTCTTAGCTACTGTCACGCTTAATGATGCTCATCAGGCAGCCACTAGAGATGAAAAATGCCTGTACAGTTAGCAAAAATCGCAAGCAAACCGAACTTGGGCCGTTATTCATGGATGAAAAATAGCACTTTTCCATGGCAGTTAAAATAAAGAGTCGCGAAATGTTATGGATCGCTTATAGGTGGAAAATCACTCCGGAAACGTAAAAACGGCTGGTAGAGAATGGGTTAATGACTTAAAGGTCTTATCAAGGCAAGCACAATTAGTTTAATTATGACCCACCATACAACTGAGCGGACAAAAAAATTAACAAGGTAAGGTTTTCTGTATGAATAGCCCACGCAACCAAGACCGTATATGGGGTGCAACATTTTCAATATGGATCTCAATAATGGATTCCTCAATATGGATTTCATTTTCAATACGGGTCTCATTTTCAATATGGATTAACTCAAACATTTGTGAATAGAAAGCCTAAGAATGACCTCTTTAACAGCAGTACAGTGTATTGCTCTACTAGCTCAAGCCAACTTGTAGCTGACTATTAGTAACATACCCAAATTTACTGTAAGTGTACAACAAAAACAACTTTATTTATCCTTTAAACACAAGGATGAAGTTTACAAACAAAGAAATTAAACAGAGAAAGGGGTAATGACTTCCTAAAATAACTAAAGAGTTAAAGGAGTAGGAAGCCAAATTACAAATATTAAATACAATATTTATAATGGTAATTGAACTGAGTGGAGTGCAATTTGGTCTGAAATCATACGCGTAATTTCAAAATCGAGCGAGCGCACAGCGCGAGTTTGATTTGAAATCACAAGTATGATTTCAGACCAAACTTGCACTCCACTCAGTTCAATTACCACTTTATTACACCCATTTTGAAATCACAGTTTTTTTTGGTCAATATTAATATTTGTTTATCCATGAAATTTGATAGGCTATTATTAAATGTATTTTATTTTCATTTTGATGGGTTACAGAAAGGATGCGATTTAGAGTAAAAAATGGTGCAATTTGGGAATAAATTTCACTGTTGAGAGCCAATCAGATTGCAAAGTTCACAAGTGATTTCAAAATCGGTGTAATAAGGGTCGGAAAACACACACACACAAACTACACACTACATAACACATTAATATCAATCTAACATAAATGAACAAATCACTATATACTATACAGTTTGTGTACTATCTCTTACCATCTTCTTTTCTTCCCTTGGTCCTTGCTACCACTACAGGTCCCTTTGGCCCATCACCAACAGAAGTATATGCCAATACTTGAAATTCATATTCTGTAGACTCATACAGCCCAGCAACAGTTTTACTCTGAATTGAAGGATTTTCAAGCAGAAAAGTAGTTGATGAGTTGATAAAGCCATTCTGTTTGTAGAACAATTTAAATCCTCTGATAATTCCATTTCTGGAGTCTACCACTGGTAACTGCCAAGCTGTAATAATACTGGTAGGAGAGATCGCAATTGCTGTAAGGTCTCTTGGAGCATCTGAAGGAACTGCATGCACAGATCAAGGACATGATAACAAATTAATATAATTGACTCAGCAAAGTTTTGTTACACCATGTAATGCAATATTCTGACATTACAGTCCAGGCTGTATTGGTCGCATGGTCATAAGTCACATGACCATTTTAGCTCCTCATAAAAGGATGGTTTTTCCAGACCCCATCTTAGTTTAATGTAGGAACATGCTTTTGAACAAAGGCGACTCTGCTTGTCTGGATGTTTATCTGAGCGCTCCCCTGTAGCCAGTCCTTGGACATCCATCAGTGTTTAAAATAATGTTCAAATAAAAGAAAAACTTGGGCGAATTCGGGAGTAACCCAACTAACTTGTCATTTCACAGTATTCAGAAGAGATTTTTCTACGTAAATTGGATGAGCTTAAGTTGTAGACTTAACTTTCAAAATTGTGTATTTTTGTATTGTCAGTATGAGAAACAACCCTAATCAAAATTCAGCTTTGACTTTCTTTTGAAAATGAGCTACAATTCTCGAATAAAACAGCGGATAATTGAAGATACACGTGCTTCCTACATGTCGATTGTTTTCCTCTAAATTAGACAAAAAAGAAGCAGTTGATAGCAGGTCTTCAGATAAATCAAAACAGAGGTGGACAAGCAAGTCTTTGAAGGTTATGGGTTGGGTCAGGACCAACAAGTGCTTTGTGCTGGAACTTTCTCAGCGAAATAGCTACCTTGAGTGGCGGGAGAATTCCAGGACGAGTCCAGTAATCCAGAATAAATTAATGGACGAACTTGGACCACATAGTGAAGAGTAGCCGCAGAGCAGGTGTATTTTTAGTGGACGAGTGGTAAAGGTACGATACAGCATATGAAAACTTTATGCTGCCATCTTGAATGATAAAGCTGACAGAGGGTTGGGGCGAGCCCCAAAAGGAATTCTCTACTAGCTGCGCATCCAAAATGGCGGCCTTCTAACAATCGTTCGAACAAACAAGTGTTCCTACACCCAAAAACGTCTGCTCTGCGGGCTAAGCGAAGACTAGAAAACCATGATGAGGTCAACAGTTGATGCTGATGCTGTTTTCCAATCACTGTTAGTGTTTTCGAGTAGATAAGTAACATTCGTGTCTTTCACAGATTAAGGTGATTCCTCTCAATTGCATGGCACATCCTTACTGCGCATAATTTATGGCGTCATTTAGCGCGCGCTCGTGCGCGCGTACACTAGATACATTGCGAATTTGCCTTGACATTGAGCTTTTTCAGGTGAAAATTTCCCTTTGTCGTCGTGTTGTAAAGAAACGAGTTTGGAGCCAGGAAGACGTTTGAGATGACGACGAAGTGGTCCAATTTCCTCTCATTATTTGCAAGATCGGGCAATTTGAAATCACAATACTAAAAGAATATAGCCCAGAAAAACAATTAGGCTCTAGTTTTCACTACTATTCATAGTTTTTGCTACATAATAACAGCTTTCTTCAGTTGTTCATGCTTCGAACATTTCTCGCACAACTCCGTAAAAACACTTAGAACAACAAGTATGCAGGGCTAAAACAAGCACAGTGACCCCATCTTTTTATTGCATTTTTTCAATGTCCTATGCATGACTATCAATTGCGGCAAGTCTGAAAAAAATCTTAATAGTACATCCTTTTCAGGGAATTACCTTAAATCCAGATTTTTACCGTCTGGGGGATTTTTATGACGTTTATGTTAATAATTAAGCTTCCTTCAAAGATTTTGACAGTTTTCTGCCTTTTAGAGGATACAATTTTCTGGGACTCATTTGTTTCGATAAATTTAAATTTTGCAAGGATTCTTAACTTCCTTCCCTGGTAAAAGAAGCGGCAGTTTCCACCATGTTTAAATAATGCCCTTCAGGCAAGTACCCTGCGAGCAGAGTACAGAGTAGTAGGAAGATTCCTCTTCCTCTTCCTGATTTTTCTAGGAAGACTGAAGGAGACTCTGCTCGCACAGTATCAGGCAAGCTACTTGTAGGAAATCAATCAAACTGAGTTCAGAGTTTAAAATAATAGTGTGAGATATTTGTACTCGCTTTCGCATCACCCGTGGAACATTCCAAGATAAAAAACGTGTTAGGAGGGACTTGGCTGCGATTTTGAATTGTTGAGTGTGCAGTGTTCATGTTCCGTCCTATGAATAATATTGATGAATCTTGTGTTTGTTCTAGCCCTTACAACCTAGCTTCCTTGACTCATATAAGGGTATATTTTGGTTAGGCACGCAGCATTTGTGAATGTAGAAGATGAAAAACGGAAAAGCTTCAATGCAATGAAACGCCCCTATTGACTTAACGCCCCACCCACTAAGTTACTATTACCCTTGCTACTGTTATAGTAAATATAGTATGCTAAGTGAAGAGAGCTGTGCAAAAACTGTTTTCTAATCTCTTACCATCTTCTTTTGTCCTCACCACCTTAACCAAACTCAGTCCATCTCCAAAAGAGTTAAACGCCAGTAATTCGAATTCGTATTCAGTGTATGTTTTAAGTTCAGTCACCTTGGTTGTAAGAATTGTTGAATTTTTAAAAGTCAGTAGGATAGGGGGTGTTTTAGAGTCTCGCTCCCTGTAGAACAGTTTAAATCCTGTGATTTTTTCATTAAGGGCGTATGCTGGTGGTGGCTTCCAAGAGGCCATGACGCTGGTAGAGGTTTCTGCAACCACACTAAAACTGGAAGGCGCCTGAACTGCAGAAAAAAATAAATACCAAGTTAAGCCAATGGAATCTGTAAATCCAACTTGCATGACATACATAGCCAGCAAACTTGATAATGAAGAACAGCCTCCAGAATCACCATAAACTGGCTGCTCGACCTGTATCAAAACTAATTAGTATACCGCATAAAGAACTCAGTATGATAATTAGAAACAGTAACTGTTTATCCAACATCACCAAAATGATAATAGCATAAACTATTAGTTTGCACATAGTTAAGAGAGGGAAATGGTTATGAAGACCGGCAAACATCAAAGGAACAAAACAAAGAGGCCAAGATATATGTCAGAAGGTCCATGACAGTGCACATCTTTTGTTTTGCACTCATGTACTTAATGTATGAATAACTTAATCACAATGTTTCTATATGGTTAGTTGCATGAACATGCATAACCACCTATTGTTATTTGTGCACGGTCAACCCCCAAAATAGCAAACAAAAACAATTATAACGAAGAACTTTGCTAGGTTTCATAACCATTTTCTCTATTAACTATGGTTTGTAGTAATAAAGTTAGTAACTATGCGCATTTATACTTGATACTCCTTACTGAGGATTGGTATATATAAGAGTAATTTGGAGATCTTTAACATCATTACCTTTCCAATTAACCTTTACCACTAATTGTCATTGTCATTGTAGATGTCATTGCCTTGTCATAAAAATTATCATGATCATGATCATGATCATTATTATTATTACTATTATTACATGTATTATTATTATTATTATTATTGTTATTATTATATCATTATTATGTTAATCCAATGTTTATTTAATCTGGTTACCTTTCTGCCTTATTCAAGGTGCATTTGGGCAGCTAAGGACAGCTAACTTTTGCAGCTGCCAAGTAGTAAAGCCCTACTGTATGTTATAGTGGAGCTCCGGCGGCCCAAAGGGCCAACAAACAGAGCGCCATACTCATAGGGACCCATGAATCGCTATTCTCATGGTCATCATGGCTAGCGGTATTGCTCGTGGGCGCGTACGCATAATGACTCGCCCAACACGGCGGCCATACACCAACTAATCAGTGTTTTCACAACAAGCCGTCGGCCATCGCATCCAACGGCAATTTTTCCATTTGCGACGGCAACTTTCCCTTAGGTAAATCCTGAAATTAAGCTTTTCCTAAAGAGCCAAGTGTCCATGTACGAAAGAGTTTGTGAGTAAACAAACTTGAAATTTTGCTGCAACATCGCTTGAATTCACTTGCATACGTTGTTTGAACGTTCAGCAGCAAAGTAAACAGGCTCAGATTGTGTGGTAAAGTACTCTAAGACAACACATCTCAAACTGCGCGACGTCTCTCATATAATGGGAACTGAAATCGTTAATTATTACCTAACAGCAGGGTACGGGGCCATAGGGGAACAAAGAGCACACAGAGGAGCAGAAGTGCAATTGGTGCACAGAGGAACAGTATGCACAAAGGAACAGTGGGCACAGAGAAACAGTAGGAACAGAAAAACAGTCGGCACAGACGAAACGTCGGCACAGAAGAACAGTGGGCACAGAGGAACAGTATGCACAGTGGGACAGTATGCACAGAAGAACAGTGGGCACAGAGGAACAGTAGGCACAGAGGAACAGTATGAACAGAGGGCACACAGGAACAATGGGTATAGAGGAAATGTGAGCACAGAGGAACAGTAGGTACAGAAATATTATGCATAGAGGAACAATGTGCACAGAGCTAGAACAGTAGGCACGGAGGAACGATGGGCACAAGGAATAGTGGCAAGAGAACAGGGCTGGAAAAGTGTGCCAAAAGATTATCATTGGGCACGTTTTGAAAAGAGTTCCAAAGGTTT
>JAEMWC010001890.1:50000-82758 GCA_016490735.1 Pachyseris speciosa | reverse complement strand
ATTCACACCCAAAGCCGTAGCCTCCGTTAGGTTTTAATCCCATCTTTTTCAGATAGAAGTCCCTGGTTATACGTTAAATTTTTAATGTCCATGGTTCTTTTGGAAAATCTGAAAATGTTGACCAAGTTCAAGATAACTCAATAAGCTTCAGTTTGTCTAAGTTGATTGTTATCGTTGGTGGTTATGTTCGGTTTAAGCATCTGGGCCCATAGTTTCCCATAAGTATACTTACGCCTAGTATCCATTGATATCGCTGGACAGCCTGACAGGGAAAAAACACAAATTTCTTGTGTGCCGAAATGTCAAGCTGTAACCGAATGCAATAAGCAGACATGGCAAAAAAGTACATTGGTTGATAAAAACTATTCACATGACAGCTGATACTTTGTTACACATGACGGATAGTTAAGCGTGAACATAGAAGAACACAATAGTCTTAATGTAAGATGACCAACATTTTTACGCCCTTTTTTCCTCTATTTCCCTTTAAAATTTTATACGAACCCTTGCGTAGTTGTGAGCCTTATGGTTACCAATTTTCCAAAATTCAATGCTGCATGTTCAAAGTGGTATGTGCGCCAGGGCTTTTCTTTCTTAGTTATTTCAAAGTAAAAAACTATTCGCAGCGAAAACGAACTTGCCCTGCAATTGTAGAAGAAGCTCTTAAACATATGCTACTTTTAATTGAAATTTGCTACTCAGGATGTGACCCAGCCGGCCGTAGGGGAGCAGGGTTGGCGCAGTGGTGAGAGCGCTCACCTTCCACCCATCTGTCCCGGGTTCGATTCCCGGACTCGGCGTCATAAGTGGGCTGAGTTTGTTGGTACTCTACTCTGCTCCGAGAGGCTTTTCTCCGCCGGGTACTCCCCAAAATCCAACATTTGATTTGATTTGATTCTATTTGATTTAGAGTTGATTTGATTTAGTCCCCTCAATTAATAAAGCATCTGTCCTCGGCTAGAAAGATTTCAGACCGAAAATTAAGAGAGGGAATCTTGCTCCTTTCGCATTTGGTGGATGCGTAGTTACCAATAAAATCACTTATCGAATCATTTAGCCATCCACTTTTCCAGGTCGTCGATGCCCAAAATGTAATTGCTTTGATATCCTTCAAAGTGACCAGTTGGTAAAGTACGGTATGGCTTGAACCTGAAAAGAAAGAAATTTGGCGAAATGGTAAAAGTGTGAAACTGTGGTAATGTGCTTAAAGCAGACGTAATTACCAAAAAAAGGTGACAGTGACTACAGCAATAGGGCTGAATTCATTTTAGTTTAGTTCTCTTTGGATGGCCGATCCTTGGTAACTCCAGGCTACCACATTTTAAGGCTTTTTACGTCGGCTATCAAATTATGGTAATTATCTGAGAAATCTTTACTATTTTTACTTGTGCCTCTTTCATTTGTCTTTGCACTAAGGAAATGCCGTTTGGACTTTCCACATTCTGGAAATGCTAGCCGTTTTGTATTAGCTTCCTCGGTCAGTGATGAACACCTGTTCCGCGTGCACGGTCTGCGCTGCCTGGGCAGGCGAACCGAACACACTATTTTTCCATCTATAAAATGCCATCTTCCGCGTTCAGCACTCTCTCCAAAAAGAAATTTAACTCATCGACAAAAGATGAGCTGGGAGTGGGTGCCTTAAAGGTGGAAGGGCCTGATGCGCAGAAGGTAGCAATGTTCTAAAGGTAACCAAGGCAACCATGCGAGCACCTGGCACCCGGCACCAGCACACTAAAGACGGGCTTAAGTGGAATACTTAGCGAACCCCATACTTACCTACCAATAGGGTGGGAGGAGTGGGAGCACAAATCCACCGCTAGTTGTCAGCCTTGACTGCGAAATGATCCGCAAAGATCAGCAAAGCAAAGCAAGCGATGCTAGTTGTGCAATCACATATAAGAGCCCCTGAAATTATAGAGCATAGAGCCTGTGGATACTTGCCACGACCGATGTGTATGAGAGTGCCACGGCAGAGGGGATCCGTCTTTGACGCCTCAATGTTCACCCGAAGGATAGTTGGTGCAATCAATAAATCAACCGCCACGTCCCGGAATGTCACGTGACATGAGTGAGAGAAATTGCTAGAATTGAGCACAGTAAATTCCAATGCACGCAGGAAGCCAAAATATGCCGGGGTACAGGCGGCAGAAGATGCTTTGATTAGGCAGAGCAAGATCCAGGGACTTGAAAATCATTAACATATGATGGAGTCTCTTATAATAATAATAATCATCATCATCATCACCATCATCATCTTTATCCAGGAGGTCGCCGTCACCCTAAGGTGGTTTTTAGGCGAGTCCTGTCAAAGGTAGCAAAAATTAAAAAAAAATAGAAAAGTAAAAAAGAATTAAGAACATTTAGTGGTAAAAACTACAAGTCCCACTGTTAATTGATAACTACATTAAACGATGTAATGCGTTTATAAAAATCCCAACCGACTCGCTATTCCTGATATCTAAGGGAATCTCGTTCCATTTCTTAAATAAAAAATACGACGAACGTAATTGGCCTCAGCCACACCGAGACCTATTAATCCTCAAATCGTTGGCATGGCGCGTTTGGTAATTATGAAGTGACAAATCAGTAGTAAAATTATAATTATGGTCCAAAAGGCCATGAAGACATTTAAAGACATAAATAAGCCTATGAATGCGGCGTCTAACACGAAGATCTTTCCACTTAAGATCCAAGAGCGCTTGAGGGGAAGAAGAGTATGCAGGGCGATCAAGGACAATCTTAGCAGCTCTGTTCTGCAGCACCTGAAGGGAGTCCATTAATACTTTGTTATTTCTATCACCCCAAACGATGTTGTAGTAATCCAAAAACGGTAATACCATAGTGTTTACAAACAGATTACGAGCGTAGAAGGGGAGAAAATGCTTAATCCTACGCAGTACGCCAAGTGTAATTCTAAGTCTGTTACTGGCAAGCGAGTGGACAGCGATGCACCTTGAGAACGCTTAATACCACGCACTACCCACCGGAGACGAAGGCAATTGATCAGTGGCTCGATGTGAAGAGACCGGACTGCCGGCAAGTAGACCTTTCTAGAAGACGCCTTAAGAAGGTCCGCCAGAAAGGTTGCAAACAAACATAGCGTCCACTCATCGGCAGGACAGGGGGAACCATTCCCATGGATTTTACCAGACTGAACACAAAAGTCATAGAACTTCCTTTGAGGGGATGCGTACGACCTTCGTGTTCACGGAGCAAGTCCCTCTACAAGGAGGTTACGGCATCGATCTTCTAAAGAGAGGAGATCAAGAGATCCAGAAGCTGTAGCGGGATAAGCGTCGGATGAGGGTCTGCTTGCGGGGCCAATCGCTAAAACCCTACCAATGACGGGAAAACGAGACAAAGTGTCACCAATCTCATTTTCTACACCAGGAACATGCTCAGCAGAGAAGGAGAAGGAGAAGGAGAAGGAGAACGTGTCGCAGACATTAGTATGTCTCGGAGGAGATGCATCAAGCAAGAATCCTTAAATGTCCTGGTGTTGAGGATTTGCATGACTGCCTCGTTGTCCGAACAAAACAAGACATGCTTTCGTGGCCACTGAGCTCCCCAAACCCTAGCAGCGACAACAACAGGGATTGAGGCACCTGTGGCCCTGCTCAGGGACCACTAAACCAAGCGCCTCTGAAATTAGCTCCAAACCTCACTGCCACAGCTGCGTCCGAGATCACTTCAAGGTCGGGTGCAGGAGTCAGGCCATGCAGGGAAATGCCAGAAACTCACCCTATTCTAAACCAACAAGGTGTGCCGCCATTCGAGATCCTGATGAAATTCATGGTTGAGGCCGATGGGATGGTATCCCTTGCGAAAGCAGCACAACAAATCCATCATCCGGGGCTGAAAGGTCCGGCCCGGCCAAACCACCTTAGCTGCATGATGAAGATGGCCAATTAGCGACTTCAATTCACGACGATTGCACCACTTCCCCGAACGCCAACCACGTACCCGGAAACGTAGCGACTTGCTCAGCTGAATTTAGTTCGATGCCCAGAACTTCCATGACTGGCGATTGCCCCACGCATTTGAGGGGATGAAGAAGCAGGCCCAACCTGTTGCAGACCTCCCTAGCAGTACTACGGTAATGGGCGCATAGCGGGGAGTTAGTGGGGCCTACGGTAATAAAATCGTCCAAAAACTGCAAAAGGTCGTGTAAGTGGTAACACTCCTTAAGGATCCATTCCAGCATGTCGGCCACAGAATTAAAGAGAAAAGGGGCTGAGCATAGGTCAAAAGGGGGTGCCAGATCCACATAGTGCTTTCCTCGCCACCTCTTGCAAACAGAGAGCGATCTGAAGGGTGGACGGGAATATTCCTATACGCTGCTTCCATATCAAACTTAGCCATCAGAGCCCACAAACATGCCGAAAGACCATGGAGATATTCTGGTCCACATGAATGTACTGCATGGTGAAGTCATCTGCTGAAATCCCATCGTTCACGCTGGAGCCACGAGGAGAAAACGGATCCACGATTAAGCGCCATTTCCCAGGTTGCCCTTTTGGGGGGGATGACACCAAAACTACTAACCTGTAAGCCAGGGACCGGGGGACGATCGAAGGGGCCAGCCACTTTGCCAAGAGAAACCTCATTTGTCCGGTGACGAAGTGGACCAAAAGTGGTACCGTCACGAGTCGGAGAGGGTGATCCAGGATGAAGGTCAAGATATTATGGGATTTTAACATCCAAACGGACAGGGTGATAGAGCACTGGAGACTAGATATTATTGTTGTGTATGAGGAAGCTGGGACATGCCAAATCATTGTTGTGGCTCCCGGCGACCACAATATCGAAAGAAAGGAATACGAGAAGATTAACAACTATTCAGAGTTCCGCGTTGAGATTGCTAGATTATGGAACAAGACAGTGCAACAACAGTTGTTCTCGTTGTGAGAAACAAGTTCAAGTCTCCCTCAGATAGTATAGGAATAACTCCAAGCAAAACATTCATTCAAAACAACACTACAGATTTTTGCGCGTCTTGGTTCTGCCAACATCCTGCGAAAAGTGCTATCCGTCTGAGGTCCCGTGGACTTGATGGAGAGAAGCACATTGCAACATTTCCAGGTTAAACTAAACTGTGCGAAATGACAGATAATGATCGTAATGATGATGATGTTATCGATATCATCATTAAAGTACACTGAAAAACTGTCCAAATATACGGACCTGAAGACCAAAACAAGCCGACTGTGGGAAATGAGAACGGAAACAGTATCAGTTATCATTGGAGCGCTCGGATCTATCAAAAGGGACGAGAAAGTAAACAGCAAAAATACCTGGCTCAGTAAATATCAGCAAGGTGTAAAAGATCGCTTTCCTGGGTACATCTCACATTGTGAGAAGGGTGTTGTCAATGTAATAGAGCTATTTTAGCCCTGTGGTGCCTCCGGATCATAGTTTGGTCTCGTACCCTGTCTCAAAAAACTAATCATTGGCTTTATTAATTACATTTTATGATAGACAGAACGAACAGAAGTATTATAAAAACCAAAACAAAGCAAGGAAGATGCCTGACAGATACCTGTCCGTTATCACTGACGGAAGGGGTTCATCCGCAAATCCCTCAGTTCAAGCTGAAGTTGAAGGAAAGTTTGTTTCAACGCCGACTTGAAGAAGGCCGAAAGGCCATCAGTTCAGATAATCGGGGGCTAGGGCCATAAGTACATTGAAAGTACCAGGCAGAGTGATATTTTGTTTGGTAGCGTAAATAAATGGTTAGGAATATTCTTTATGATGGAAATTAACAAACTCTCCCTCACGTCAACAGCGGAAGGTGTACACGCTGAATTTTAGAAAATCCATGTCTAGTTTGGCATTGACTTTCACTGATTTCCTGAGATGACCAGATGCGACAACACTGAAAGCCTTACGAGACCTGATAACGTCCAGTTACACCCCCCCCCCCCCCCGTAGTTACAACCCCGCCCCCAATCCATCATCCATCCACGGTGTGACGTGGACAGCATTTCTGACACGAAGTCCTGGATACGCCCATACGTCTCAACCTTTCAGCATCATGGCACCCCTTGACAACTATTTTCCCCTTTTTCATTTCTCAAAAATGGAAAAGGTGAAATGGGAATGGTGGCGTCTTCTTGCTGGTGGGTAGCACAAGGAATGGTTACCCATTCACCAATACTTACTTGCGGTGCTTCGCGATGAGGATGATTATGTTGATGTCCCGACGTTAACCTTAAAAATTTCTAATTATCACTAACCAAACTAGCTTTTATTATTACTTCCTTATGTTCTATGTTGTCTTAAAGGTTCTTGCTCGTCTCGTGTAAATGCTAACTATCTGTGAATGTATGTGTATACCTATTTATTTATTTATTTATTTATTTATGAGATATTTACCTATTTATTTATTTTATTTTATTTTTATTTATTTATGTATTTATTGAACTTGAATTACTAATAATTTATTTTGCTAAATTTGATTGTAAGCTACACAACCCGCCTCGATTAGCTTTGCTACATGCGGGTTGTGTATTTCTCTAACTTGTATAATTGTAATAATCGAAATAAAGTGAAAAAGCGAAGTGAAAGAGCCATTTGCTGTTATGAAAGATATGCCTCCTGGATGTCCTTCCCAGCTCAAGCCAGATAACACCAAAAACGCGACATCCGAGGCCATGGAAAGGGCACTGGAACACCCAGTACCATCCACTCTCTTTAACTGGGGCTGACACCGAATGGCGGACATCCGTTATCGCCAAACAAAAAAGAGAAGAGGGAAACGTGGGAGGAGATGAACAAGGAAGAATTTGTGGAAGCCAGGGTATCCCTTAACATCAGCGCCCTTTCCTTCAAATCTTTGCCCTCAGACCAGGATGTCGACGACAATGAAGAGATATTGAGGGCTGAAGCAGCTATACTTCAGCAATTAAACCGCCCAGTAAGATATATTCGAGAAATGCACGCACGCTATGTCCAAACTATGACGTATATTGCAGAAAGATACATTTCCCCTGACTGCCGGACGGCTTACCGTAAGCCATCACCGATTCTTTATTAAATTGGAGAGCCGAGAACTGAGGATTGTCTTCTTTTGTTTAAGTTAACAATTATTTCAGTGCTAATCAATCATTTCTATTTTTCGCAGGTTACCGTAGAATTCCGGAAGTAATGGTCCCCTTGAAAGTAACGTTAATTTTTTACCTTCCTATTGAGCTCGAAAGTAACGCCCCCGCCCTTTGAAAACGACCGGTCAACAGGGTTGCTGGGCCATCGATCTTAATTACCGTTAAATTCGTATGAACATTGCATTGGATAAATAAAACGGGTGAGTAGATATTAGGACACTAATATAATAGTCAAGCCGTGTACAAATCAGATAAGAAATTGTCTCAATCTGGATGAATTTTAGTACAAGAAGAAATATAATGTAACGTCACTGGAACGCGTAAAATATTTCAGTCTCCTTCTTGCCTATTTACAGTGAAAGAGACAAAAGCTAGTTGCGGTATAATACGAGCTAATTTCGCTGTAACTACGAACATTCGGATCCTTTTTTATTACAGAGTGCTTTGTTCAATGTTACGGGTCCTCTTTGTGTGAACCCACTGCTGAATTACTAACACTTTTTAACCATAAGATAAAAAAGGCTATCCGAAAGTAGCAACCCTTTAGGCCTGCTAAATCCGAAAGTAACGGCCCGAAACAGACTCAGACTTGTGTTCTTCAAAGTGGTTCAAAGGTCGAGCAGAGTTTCTGCTGAATGTTTTTAAAAGTCAGCATATCTTCAAAAGCAAGCGTCTTACAGTGCCGTCTCCAGTTAACGTGCTTACTACCCTGAATAAAATGAACAGTGGGAAATCGTACTGCGCGGTATGATCAGTTTGTCTAGACACGCAAATTGTTGACTCAGAATTTTGCATGCTGGTGCACAATTTGCGGAATTTTTTTAGGACTACACAGGGCGTATCTGAAAGGAAAGGCGTACAGAGAGGACAAAACAAGACCGTATATCTCATTCACCAATGTTCATTTTAATTGCCTCTCTTGTAAGGCTGCTTTCGCTTTCAGTGAGAACATTTCTTATAATAAGGTGCTGATTGGCCAAGACTGAAAACACTTCTCGGATATTAGAGATAAGGGAAGCCTCGCATTCAAATTGTTGACTGTGTTGAATACCCTTTTCATCCCTGCCAAATTTTGTGGAGTCTTCCAGTGGAGTAAGAGCATAAATTTTGCTTACACGGACACTAAGAAACTGAAATGTAGTGACTAGATCAAGAGGACTGTGAACATTTTTATTTAGTATAAACGCAGTTCAACCCACTCGAGATCACCGAGCCAATTGTTTGAGTGAGCGTGAGATAAAGCAACCCTGACAAGGAAATCGACCGCATCAGTATTTTAGTAAATTCTGGTTTCAAATAAGCTTAGCCGATTTCCGTGACCTAGCCAATACACCGCCGAGGAAGGCTCTCTGGTTAGACTGAGTAGACAAAGCTGCATTCATTTCAGGCAGGGCGGGAAGCTAGTGGCTGAATTCGAGAACAGTTCTCGGACAAATAAATCGCCAATTGGCTGAAACCGAGAACAGTTACGGGAATGCTAAAACAAGAAAGCTCTACGGCACGGAAATCGTTCAGCGACAATTCAATGCTGAGTCACCCTAAGAGAGCGCGAAAGAAACGATCTAGGTCAACCTTTCGGTCGCTAACTCGAAGTTGTCTATTCTTCTCTTCCGGTCATATTCTTTATGATTTTACCCTAGAGACCCCTTTTCCAAAGGGTAATGAGTCAAAACATACTCCAAAAAATTGAATTTATTTTTGTCTGAATTGAGTAAGCACTGTTGTATCCTGTTGCCCTGTATCACATAATAGTGTTCTTCTGCTAGCCATTTCGCATTTTGAACCGAATTTTCGTATGTTCAATCGTTTGTTAGCAAAATAGCCAGTTTGGTTTTTACTCTTTGTACGTAATTAACACGTTGTTTGAATAGCAATCAAATACGTGCAAACGAAACATTGTAGTCATCTCTGGTCATTTGTTTCCATCTCTCGTCAACACGAACTCCCGTCGAACTCGAACCCGCATTTCTGGTTTCCCTTGAAACTTCGAGTTATGGGGATATAAAGAACCAGCCAGAATTCAAAGCCCTTTCACAGGCAAAAAAGTGTCGGCCAAGTTCGTTTTCCTACTTATTAAATTTGAAATCATAGATCAGTATCTCTTGGTAGAGAGCACTGAAAGCTAAATTACTTGGTTTCTTGTGACACTGGCATCAATTGGCTAAGACTGAGAACAGTTCTCACATTTTACAACAAGAAGTCCTTTTGGCACGCAAATTGTTCACTCGGAATTAATTGCATGCCGTTTTGATGCGTGCACAATTTTGTGGAATTTAAGGCGTACATGAAGGGAAAAAGGTCACAAGAAGAACAAAACACGACCAAATGTCTCATTCGACAAACGTTTAGCTATATATTGTGACGCTTATATAGCTGCTTTCGCTTTCTATAACACGGTGCCGATTAGCTACGACTGAGAATATACAAAGACAATTGAGCCGAACCTGTCAAAATTATGCCATCGTCTTTTGACGCCAAGTGGCTGAATTTGCGAACAGTTCTCAGCCAAAGAAAACCGAGAACAGTTATGGGAATCAAGTTAAAACAAGAAATCTCTGTGGCACGTACATCGTTCAGCGACAATTCAATGCGGAGTGATCTTGGGAGAGCGAGAAAGAATTAATAAGAACCAGCCAGAATTCAAGGCCTTTGGCACAGGCAAGAAATTGTGATTGTCGGCCAAGTTCATTTTCACTCGTCGTCCTCATGATCCACTTAAACAATCATAGGTTAGGTAGAGAGTAATGAAAACGAAATTACTCCTTTTCTGGAATGTAGAGTTCACCGACATCAGTCTATTGGCTAAGACTGAGAACAGTTCTCAAATCAACAATGAGTCCTTTTGCTACGATCGGAAAACACACGCCAATTACGCCATCGTCTTCTGACGCTAAGTGGCTGAATTTGCGAACAGTTCTGCGATAAACAAAACGCCAACTGGCTGAACCCCAAACAAAAAGCTATACAGAGCGCGATAAAATACGTTAGATGGGTAATTCCCTCTAAGATGCGAAACCTTACTGTCCGGTTTGCCGTAAATATACTATTTTTTTGAAGGCTACCGAGACATGTGATGAACGGAGATCAGTGACTTGACGAACGAAGTCTGCACCTCAAACACGCAAGTGCTCATAACCTCGTAACATGACACATCGAAAGCCCCAGTTGTGTTTCATCATTTCGTAGTTTTCAGAAAAATTAATTCTTGCTTTTTAAGCGTTACATTTCAGCAGAATCTATTTGCTCCGTCGTCTGAAGAATTACTGATCATCTGTTCGCGAGAATAATCAGTTTATAAAGCTGTTTCAAGAGCATAAACAAGCGATATAAACAATGTCGATTGGCAGAAAACGAGAACAGTTCTCGTTCTCAATTCTAAAAATATCTTGACCTAAATCATCCGCCGGCACCTTTCAATGCATGACACGAAATCGGGAATATTGTCCGGCGTGGTGGTTCGATTGGCAGAAAACGAGAACAGTTCTCGTTCTCAATTCTAAAAATATCTTGACCTAAATCATCCGCCGGCACCTTTCAATGCATGACACGAAATCGGGAATATTGTCCGGCGTGGTGGTTCGATTGGCAGAAAACGAGAACAGTTCTCGTTCTCAATTCTAAAAATATCTTGACCTAAATCGCCCGCCGGCGACCTTTCACTGCGTGACACGAAATCGGGAATATTGTCCGGCGTGGCGGGGTTGGCGCGCGCTCAGGATAGATTTCAGAGAAAGGAGCTTGGAGTCGGACCGAAGAACGAAAATGATTGTACCAAACAGTAAATTATCAGAAGAGACAAGGTATTCTCCGAGCTGCCGAGGAAATAGTTGAAAAGGCCGTAGCGAAAACAGTGCCTAAACAAGTGTGTGAAAATTTTGGCGCGAAATTCAGGGAAAATGATAACTCGCTTTCCAGATTTATGGACCAAAGAAAGCTCATGAAATGTGCATTTGGACGACGGATCGAGAAACTGTTGGTAAGTTGCCATCTTCCTTATGTATACGCCTTATAGAAAAGTAAAATGAAAAGGAGAATTTCACGTTGTGTGGTTCGCAACGCAATTATGTGGTACTGTGTGGTTTAATTGAAAAGTTTCCAATTTAATGTCGCCGGTACATATTTTATTTTTGTGGATATGCTTAGTTGAAGAACCACGTTAAAATTTCGTTCGTGTAGGTAGTCGATATTCACAAAGTTTCAACTCCGGTATTATTGATAAAAGACCATTGTGTAAACTCATTCATGCGTAGTTAATAGATGATGACAAACAGACATTCGAGAATAATTGCTTATCGGTGATTCACGACAGATGCTTACCAGACATGTTGTTTTCAATTCAGAATTCACCCGTTCTCATTGGTGGATACTGAGAACTGTTTCTAGTTTGAGAATGAATGTGATTTCATGCTCTCTTATTGGCCAAGGCTGGGAACAGTTCTCAGAGCAAGAAAAACATTATCAGTTTCCAGTTGAAAAGTGCATTTTCCACTTTGATATTGCACTCTGTTCAACATACAATAGATGGAACACAACACAGCCAAAAAGGTGCATGGATGGGAACAAAAGGGAGAGCACTGAAACAGAAATTGGCCCAAAGTCAGCCTGATGTTTTTCAAGGTTATTTCAATATCTACCTGCATGGTGGTCATTTTTGCTCAGAATCATTTTGCAAGCCAAGGAAGCAGTATTCTATCCTCAAAAGAATTCCAAATTACAGTACATGTATCATTTTCTAATTCAACAATACAGTGAAACACAAAATCCTACAATATAGTTCCTTGAATTATTATTATTTCTAACCATTACAACGAATGAAATATTGCTGAATCTGAACACTAGCAAAGGACTGGTTATCTAAAAACAAACTTTAACTTATACCATGGTTCCAAGTACATGTAGACAAATATTTTTTTGGTCTTGCCCTCTCGACACTGTAGGATTGGCCCAAATGCAAATCACTTCGACTGAGTGTTTTTTTTTTAAGCATAGGTTAGAATCTCTGAAACTGGCCCTAAATAAGGCAGAAATCCAATATTTTGCTAATGGTTGCTTCCAAATGAATATCACTTAGCTTACAAAGTTACAGTGAAAGCACTTTGAAATCAAGTGACCAGAAGTGTGCTTTAACAGAAAAATAAGAAAGCCTGAGTGCCATATTAATAAAATACTTACTAACCTAGCTTGCTTGAGCCCTGCTGAGGAATATTGGCCCTTGGTCGTTTTTGTACATTTTTTCGTACTGCCACGACGTTGGTCCAATATTCCCCAGTACAGCCCTCACACTCGGTTAGTAAGAGGTTAATAATTTGTTCCAACATCAACAACTAATTATGGTGACCTTGATTCTTTATACCAAATGCTGCAAGGAATTAAATTTACTGAGTCCAGGTATTAAGGTAGTGCCAATTTGTTTAAAAACAATTTGAATAAGTTAACTAGCTTTAATAACAAAGTTCCTGTTTCCTTTTCACTATTCATTTTAATAGCATATAAAAGCCACTACATGTACTTTTGCTGATGTAGTCTATGTTCTATTTTTGCGCATAGTGCAATTGATGCTGTGGTCAGAGCAGGTGGAGAGTTGATCACGTCTTGCATGTGTCACAGAAAACAAAAAGGTGTCAAATAGATGGTTCCATGGTTATTGGCGCCATATTAACTGGGGGGCAAACGTGGCTGAAATTACAGTAAATGTAAGGGATTATGACTGACTTTGAACCGCCTTAACGCCGCTAAAAAGAGGCCAATATCCAACATTTGCCACTACTTTTAACAGTTTTATTGATATCGTTAATTCAACAGAAAATGAATCCATTAGTGAAGGTACGACGTCCGTAAATTAGAATTATAAATCTTCTCATGTGGCTTCTAAATTCACGGTAGTTTGCATAATTTTGATTAGAGAGGTTTGTATGAAATCTTAAAAATTCGTTTATGGCCGTTGTAGCCTGAATCTGTTCTTTATACTTCATGAAAATAATGTCAGTACAAATGTCTTTTGAAAGACATTTTTTGCTGCGGAAATCTGCCTCTTTGTAGCGGTTTTACAGCAGTTCAAAGTCAGTCAAAATCCCATACATTTACTGTAATTTTAGCTGCATTTGCCCCCCCAGTTCATAAAGAGATTAAGCACCACGTATATTTTTCCTGCAAATGGCAGAGAGGGTCACGTGACCTGACATTTCCCGCGTTTGTCATTTGCCGGCTGCCATTTCTACGTGAGGACATTTTTCCCATTTGGAGGGAACGCGAAAACGTGAGTATTTGCAGCCCATTTTTACAGACTATTTCGACATTTGATCGCTTGCTTTGAAAGCTATGCTTCGTTTGTCATCCTACTTCTACATGAACTGCTTGTAAAGCTAAAAGAGTTTCAAATTCAAGCGGAAAATACATAACTTCTCCGTAACCATTTTGTTTAGTAGCAGTGAATGGCGATCGACAACATTTGCCATACCATGTATATTTGGCTTAGTTTAAAAGGAAAATTAATTAAGAAATATGGGCCCGGCCTGTACTGAACTGGAACTGTACTTCAGTTAATATTTTTAACAATAAGTTGAAAAAGTTTCTTTTTGAACGAACACTTAGTTAATTTCAAGTGTTTAGACAATTTTTGTACATAATTTTCTCTCACTTTAGTAAATCGCCTTAGAACTTTTGATTTTGGCCCATAGAAATTATAATTGTAATGTAAACACATTTCTGTTGTTTTATTTAATAGTTAAAGTCACGGCTCCATTTAGGTGGCCAAAAGTAGAACATGATTTGGTCATTATCAACGAATACACAGAATCAAGGTTCCCAGTTCTGTGGTGTTGACGGAAAGTTTAAAAAGACAAACATCGCGGACGGAACGGCAAACGACAGATGACTAGCCAACATTCCGCGTTCGCCATTTTCACGGTGCTTAATCTAACTAATATGGCACCAATAACCGTGGAACCATCTATTCCTACCACGCTTAAAGTGCCTATGAAGCGAAATTTGTTTCTTGCTAATTTTAAAGTTTACCCCTAAAAACGCAAGAATCTCAAACTTTGGGGTGCTTGTGATTAAAATTGTTGATTATAAGAGAGTTTGAAGTTGGGCTATTTTGCCTTTAAAAATGGTCAGGGGTCTGGGACGTGATGTGACGTCATTTTGGGTACAAAAATATGTTTGCGCTTGTGAATTATAGTGAAATAGTTGGAATACTTGTCCCCAAAATTAAGTCAAAATTACGTCACAGCTATTGTCAAGTGTCTTTTTGGCCGCGCGATTCAAATGCCATTTTTGAGGGCAAAATAGCCCAATTTCAAACGCTTGTATAATCGCCGATTTTAATCAAGAGCACCTCAAATTTTGGAATGTTGAGTTTTATGGATTAAACTTTAAAATTAGCGAGAAACAAATTTCTCTTCATAGGCACTTTAAGACGTTAGTACAATTCTGACATGCAACCTGTAACCTGCAACTTACACCTTCAGCTTTGCAAACAAAAAGGGGGGAAGTCACTGAAACCAATATTTGTAATCATTATCGAGAATCCCTGCTGATAAGTATTCATTATTTTGCAGTAAAAAGAGTAAAAATTATTTCATTTGATAATTTTTAAAAGATAGGTAAGCTTAACACTTAGACCTGGTTCAGACGCCGTACTTCAGCTGAGCCGAATCGAATTCAACGATAGGCCGGCCTAACTTAATTAATCCTGGCTGAATTGATTCAGAAGCCGAACTTTATTCGGCCGAAACACGAAGTACCCATGTCACCTTCGTTGAGTTCGGCCCACCAAACCGCCATTTTTTTTTCCTGCAAACACTCCTTTGTGCATGCTCTCATGTAAAAACAGCGTGAAAAATACATTAAAATGATTTATGCATTTGATTCGGCTCATGTGAAGTACGGCGTCTGAATCAAAGCCGGTCTACAGCCGTTCTTCCCGGCTGAGCCAGGCGGGAATAATTGCTCAGCCGATCTAAATTAAATCAGCCGTTCCGAATTGCTGCGAATTGATTCAGACGCCGTACTTCACATGAACTCGGCTCAGCTGAAGTACGGCGTCTGTACCGGGCCTTATTAAGAGTAGGCTAATTGTGTACCTTTTGTCGTCCGGCTGATCAACCAAATTTGAAAGATGGCGCCCATGTGTTTTTGGTTCTTTGATTCGTGTAAGAAGCACGGAAAGTCCCATCATCCGAGGAGCGAACGGACCAGTACTTTTCCTGCCCTTGGTTGTTCAAAAAGTGGATAGCCCTATCCACCGGATAAATCACTCTCCAGTGGACAAGTACCATCAAAACCACTTGAGTTATCCACTGGAGAGTGATTTATTCAGTGCATAGCCCTATCCACCCTTCGAACAATTGGGGCTTGTAAGGGGGGAGGGGTGGGTGGGGGGATGACAAAATTTTCCTCTGCAAACAATCAACAATTATTGGACGAGGTTGAGCAAAATATCACGATTTGTCAGTGGTGAGGAGATTAAATAATTTATCTGCGAGACACTGACTAATCACGATATTATGCGATAACCGAGTTCAATTCAAAGGTGACAGACCGCAAACAAATGTTGCTTCTAAAAATATCTGCATGTAATAACTGTTCATCAGTAGGATACCTAAAATGTGTGCAATTCCACAATTGGTTTCAGCTCCATCAAATCCTATACCGATTGCAGAACATTTTAGGAGGAGCCACCCACACTGCGAGCACAGTTATTGACAAGACATATGAGCAAGGAAAACAACGTAAAATAATAGGAGTACGTTAAATAACGAACCAAGCACACGTGAACTAAATAACGAACTAACACGTAAACTGAATAAGCAAGCACGTGCACGTGGGCTCTGGGAACGAGATTGGCACGTGCACAACTTCAGGAAAATTGCGCGCGCACACTTGCATTAAAATGTAAGGAGTGGAAGCAACAAAGATCTTAAATTTGGGCTTCAGGATAATACAAAGGATACAATCTCATCTCTGGATTGCTAATCTCATCTCCTGTAGTGTAGCACCATACTTCTCAATAATTGTTTTATCATTCGTTCACCGAGTTTGTTTGCGTCTCTGCAATCATTTTTTTTTCCAAAATCAAACGCATTTTTTTTTACCCGTATCACGTTTGCAAACAAGTTTTTTCAATATTTCTCATCCCCCTCCTATAAGCCCACCCCCTCCCCCCCCCCCCCCCCCTACACACACACACACACACACACTTATAAGTGAAAGTAATAAATATAAGCAAAGTGGGACTGGAAACGAGGGTTTTTGAAAATGGAACAGCAATTTTGAGGTGGACCACTTTGACCGGAAAATTTCCAACCGGACCGAACCGTTCCAGACCGAAATTTCTGGCATAATGGTAAACACGCACCCATGGTAAAATAATTTGGGAATTTTGCCTCTCGGTGGGGAAATGGAGAGGCAAGTCGAGGGCAGACTGGGTAGAGGATTGGGCGACGGGAGATACGTTAACAGTATCCAAAACTAAAAGGAGACAGAAATCCTTAATAACCATGAATGGCTTCGCTCTCAAGGCGAGTTAGGCAGGCATAAGATATGCATAAGAATCACATGCCGATATCTAAATTTGTAGCTCGTTGGTGACTCCCACTCTTTTACAATATAATGCTACGGTTACTATACTTGGCGAATCTTTGAAGACAAAACCGGCAAATAGTGGAATACTCGCCCTGCTCCTCCCTTGAAGATTAGTCTAAAAAGAGAGAGAGAAGCCTGGGAACGAGGCTGGTTTCGCGTACAGCCTAACGTCAATCTTTAATGCTCGTCGACTTTCTGGACTTTGTAAGCCCACGGAAATCATGGCAATTGTGAAAGACAATTTTTCAGAGGCTATTAGCGAAAATTTAAGGTCGAGCTCTTTCAGGTTTTCCGAAATATATGAAACTCTTACTCAGTATTTAACTTATTATTTTACAGCGTCCCCCATTAGCTTATAGCTAAATATATAGACATGTACGCCAAGATACCTGATGCTACAGTCTTTACAGTCCTTGATGCCAAGTGCGGGTATCTTCAAATGAAGCTAGACTATAAGTCCAACCTTCTGACAACAATGAACACTCCGATTGGAAGGTACAGATGGTTAAAACTTCCTTTTGGTATTAAATCAGCCCCTGAAATGTACCAAAGAGCCATGGATGAAATGCTAGAAGGAATAGACCATGCATACGCGATAATGCATGAATAGACCATGCATACGCATATGTCAGGCTATTTATTACCAACTACACAACATCCAGCGTATCAGAAAGTATTTATCATATGACAATAGGAAGACCATTGTACAGGCTATTATAATGTCACGATTAGACTACTGCAACGGTTTATTATACGGTACGCCCGCTGTTCATCTTGCTGCAACGCCTGCAGAACGCGGCAGCTCGGCTGGTATGTACTGTATCCAGGTATGATAGTATAACACCATCGCTGCTCAACCTGCACTGGCTTCCGGTTACCCATAGAATAGAATTCAAGATAGCAATGCTAGTTCACACATGTATTTACCGTGTCGCACCACAATATCTTTTAGACTTGATAAAAATCAAACAGAGCTCGCGGTATCAGTTGAGATCACACCGGGGCATACTTCTAATGGACAATACTTATAGAACAAAAAAGACACTAGGTGATAGGGCGTTTGAAAATGCCGCGCCCAAAGTATGGAATCGACTCCCTTTAGAAATTAGACAATGTCAATCATTGAACAGTTTTAAAGTTTTACTAAAGACACATCTTTTTAAATTAGCTTTTTATTAGCTCTCTTATTAACTCATATTTTTATTTTTATTGCTTTCCGAAAATTGTAAATTATTATTATTATTATTATTATTATTATTATCATTATTATTATTATTAATATCTCATTAATTGGATTAGCCATTTATTACTTTAAGATTTCAATGTTGTAATGCGCATTCGATCATATCTTTATCGCATGTTAGACTGCGCAATATAAGAAATAAACATTATTATTATTATTATTATTATTATTATTTACTCGTTGCTGGGCGTGACATCTCACACCATGATTCAGTACTAGAGAAAGTAATCTACCATGCCAAGAGTTACAACCTGAAGCTTAACTTTGACAAAGTTAGAGTTCGAAAACAACAGGTGCCGTACGTGGGTCACATCATATCCGCGGAAGGGCTCAAACCCGATCCTGAAAAAGTACGAGCCATGAAGGAGATGCCTCCCCCAACAACAAAGGAAGATGTACGGCGGTTCCTGGGTTCTATACAGTACCTGGCTAAGTTCTTACCTATGCTAGCAGAGGTTGAAACTCCACTAAGGGAGCTCACAAAGAAAGATGTTCTCTTCCACTGGGACGCGCCCCAAGCTGAAGCATTTCAACGGCTCAAAGATTTATGTTGCACAGCGCCAGTACTTGCATACTACGATGTTAAGAAAGAAACAACCATACAATGTGACGCTAGCAAGAATGCAGTCGGCGCGGTCCTGTTGCAAGAGGGAAGACCAGTAGCTTATGCTTCTCGCAAATCAGAGCTCAACTGGGCGCCCATAGAGAAAGAAATGTTGGCGATTGTGTTCAGTGCACACGAGTTCAGAGAATACATCCTACGGAAAGCCACACTGGTACAAACTGACCATCAGCCACTTGAAACGATACTGCGGAAACCTATGTCAGTGGCACCGTTGCGCTTGCAAACGATGATCCTTAAAGTGAGTGGGTTTGACCTCAAAGTTGAGTACCTTCCTGGAAAAAAACAGATCCTAGCTGACACTCTCAGCAGAGCAATCCTGAACGAAGTGCCAGCCGAAGAAGATGAGCTTCAGGTGAACATGGTAGAAAGAATTTCAATCCCAAGCAAAGTATGCTGAACTCCAGCAAAACACAGCCAATGAACTTCACGCGCTCTACACCATGATCCAAATGGGGTGGCCAGAAACAAAACAACAAGTCCCACACAGTATCCGGCAGTGTTGGGACACACGTGATGAGCTAGCAGTTCTAGATTATGTCATTTACCGCGGCATGAGGATCGTAATACCCCCATCCATGAGGCCAGCAATGCTCGCAGTCATACATGGAACACACCTCGGAATTGTAAAGTGTAAGCAAAGAGCAAGAGAAGCGCTTTACTGGCCTGGAATGAGTGCTCAGATTGAAGAAAAAGTCAAGGATTGTACCATTTGCCATGACTATGCTCCGGCGCAACAGAAAGAGCCACTGATACCAAGCCCCATCTCTGACCTCCCGTGGGCAATGACTGCATCAGACATATTAACCTTTGAGAGCGAACAGTTCCTAGTCCTTGTTGACTACTATTCCAAGTACATTGAGGTCACTAAATTGAAAGACTTAACGTCCCACGAAACGATCCAAGCTTTAGAAGAGCATTTTGGGCGGTACGGAATCCCAGCAAAGCTCATAACAGACTGCGGTGTCCAGTATACAAGCAGGGAGTTCACAGACTTTGCTAAAAGCTATAACTTTGAACATGTACTGGTTAGCCCCAAGCACCCCCAAGCAAACGGGGAAGCAGAAGCTGCAGTCAAAACAGTGAAGTCCCTGTGGAGGAAAAACGAGAACAAGAACAAAGCGTTTCTAGACTACAGAGCCACCCCCATCCCAGGAATTGGCTTGTCTCCATCTCAGCTCTGCATGGGCCGCAGGCTAAGGACCACCTTACCAATGGCAACTGGTCTACTAAAGCCTGAGACATACAACGCCCAAGAAATAAAGAGAAGCTTTCAGAAAGTTAAGGACAAGCAGAAGTACCATTATGACCGCCACGGTACCAGAGAATTGCCTCCGCTTAAACCGGGTGACCATGTGAGAGTGAAGCCGGAACATGGGTCAAAGGAGTGGAAAGCAGAAACCGTAGTACAAAGCCATGCTTCTCCACGGTCGTATGTGGTAGATACAGGCAGCCGTAGAATCAGACGTAACAGGGTGGCCTTGAGAGCCGATCGTCCAGAATCACAAGCAGGTTATCAGCGGCGCCATGCAAGCACACTCCAGCAGCCAGAACCAGGACAGGAATCAGACACCCCGGACACTGATACAGCACCACAGCCCCCTTCTGGGGAAACGCCGATGAGAAATCCAGTACAAGTTTTTGGGGACGGTCAAGAACCTACAATCACTGAAGGAAGCACAAGGAAAGATCCAGCAGCTGTCCCCAAGAGATCTGAAGTCGGAGGTTCAGCCCCATATGAAACACGCAGCGGCAGACAAGTCAGAAAGCCAGTCAAACTAGATTTATAGCAAGTCAAGAGAGTACTCATGACATTGAGAACAATAGGCTTTATTGTCTTTAAGAATCTTCATGACTTTGTTGTTCCTAAAAAAAAAAAAGAAAGTGGTGGTGGGGGGGGGGGGGGGGGTGTTTTATACCGCTGGACTTAATGTATCGCACCCACAGTTATTGTTTGTTGTAGTTGTAGTCTCAACCAATCATAATAAACCACGCTGGGTGACCTGTGATCCAACATGGCGTGCATGTGGTGAATACATAACACTTGTGGGGTGTCAACATCCTAACTGGAAGTGTTTCGAAACATTTTGACTCCATTAAAATCCCTTCTTTGAGCTCCTTCAAATTTCACACAAATTCACGTTTACCCCCACCTTAATCAGGAATTCTTGTTTGAAAAAACCTATATTTGGGAGTGTTTTTGCATTGGTCATGAGGAAAGTTTCAATTTTTGCATTGCTGCATTTTGAACTAGGTGAAGGTGGTGACGGGAGTTTATTGCTGTCCCCCTCCGGCCTTTCATCAGATTGGAGATTGGCTAATATTTGTAGTCTTGTGTACTATACATACTCCTCCTAACTATTTAAGTCCAGCTTGTTAATCGGCTTTCGAACAACTGGGCCCTGATTCATGATGATGTGACCTGTGGTTGTGACTATACGATACCTGCTATTACCATTAGCGCTGCACATGTCTGTGTGTGCGTTCTTGTGGCTTTTCTTGATGTCTCAGAAAACAGAGTCCACATATATTGTTATGAAGTGAGTTCAGCCTCGTAGCCCTTAGCCTTACTGATCAAGAGAACTACAGTGTACGTCTCATACACGAGATAACTGTACCTTTACGACCAACAACTGAACACCGTTCTTCACTGAATCTGCACTTTCACTTCTGAGCGTGGTTCGATCTTCCCTGTCTCGTCCCAGGTCCAACATCTGAACGGAAATGACGCGGAACGACCTGACCAGGGGAGCAGAGGAAGTTGACCTGCAGGATAAACAACTGAAAATTATCAGTCTGCGCGCAATTTTTACAGTGAACGTTGTTGTGAAGAGGATAGGCAATTGGTGATGGCCGCAAGTTAACACAAAGACGTTCCTTTCCTTGGATGGTTTTTGCATTGAAATTTGAAACGTTTTGTGATAAATAATGGCTGGAGGCGTAATGTGACACACCATTATGAGGGGGGCATTGGGGTATCCTTGAAACCGAAAAACCGCTCAAAAAAGCATCCAAAACCGAAGTGAATTTCGATTAAAACCGAAAACCGAAAACCGAATCCAAAACCATCAAACCCGAAAATTTACAGCGGAAATTTCCAAAACCTTAGAGGAGCCCGGTAACGGTCTTTGGATTTTGAAAAGTTAGCCTCAATTTTTCAAAAGGTCATTTGTAATCTGTTTCAGTCTTCTCCATCCTTCACCATCCACGCCATATTTTGAAGCAAAGATGTGTGTTTTTAGCTTTGCTCCAGGGTGCATAAAACGGCCATTTTTTGCTTCTGCTTGAAAACAAATAATGATATATGGAACGAAAAACGAAGGTTATTTTCAATGTATGTAATACATAAAATTTGAGCGGGAGACCTTTATGGGCATTTAAAACGGCGAGCCGCAGGCAAGCCGTTTTAAAGCCCATAAAGGTTGGACGCGAATATTTTATGTTACTTGTGAAATGAAACAATAGATTGTGTTTGTCGTGTTTGTAATGTTAATCAGTAGAGATCTGTATCAAAGTTAATGCATACTAATTAGCGGAGCAGGACACTTATGAAAGTTAATGATTTTTATTGGGGTTTAGAGAGGTATACATGTGACTCAAATACTACCCGTAAATTGGTCGCTAGTCTTATGAATTATTAATGAATTTTGCAAGAGCTCTTAAAGCCTAAACCAGTTACTGGTTGACACTAAAAACAGACCATAATAATCAGGTCTCTAAATTTGAGAACGTGGGCGATCTTGAAAGCGGTAGGCCTGTCTGTCGAACAAATTTGTACGATTGGCTTAAGGGGTTAATCGGCCTGATACATTTGTGGCACGTGGAGGATACAGACTAAACTATGTTAATTTCATAACGGTATATGCTTTTTTTAGTTAGTCAGGCCCGTTAACAGGTTTTTACACGTTGGGAGGTGCGTTTGAGTGCCGAAGGAGCGAGATTCTAGGGTGGTCTAGGGGCATGCTCCCCGGGGAAATTTTGAAAAATTGAACTGTCTAAGACTACATTCTTTGCGTTCCGAAGGCCGTTACATAGAAAATCCGACAGTCAAGAACAAACGTAAAAACGTCCATACTTAAGAAAAATTTCTTGGTCGAAATGGATTTTGGAGTAATTGAGTAGTGTGCCAAGCTCAAGCCTCCTTGAACGCTTCTGGGCTGGGTACAAATCCCTCAAGACTTTTGCAGCGGTATTGGGTCTTTCCTATTTTGGCTTCGAGCTGTATCCGAAATATTGTTCCAGCACTGAATTTAATAGTATCGACATAGCAGGGGGTCGCATAGTGGACATAAAATGAAAACGGTTCATTAAATTGGGTTTCATTTCAAACTACACAATAAGCGAGGTAGGAAGCAAGTACTACAGTTACTTTGCGTTTACCTTTCTATGAAAACTTACTTTCTTTTTATTCGCCGGTATCTCGTAAACGGACTTTCGCGGCCAGTGGTGGAGTGCGTAGGTCCGTCGCAACCCCCTCCCTAAGGGCCTGATCCGGTATATCTTCTGAGTCTGTTTAAATTAGTGATTTTGCCACTGTAAAAAGCTATCCCGTAGCTCTGAAAACCTCCATCAAAAATCAAGAATTTTGAGAACTTGGACGTGAATTCAGAGATTCGATTGAAATCTTGTAACAATCAGTCATCGTGACCTGTTTTGACTGTAAAATGGTCTAACATGCGATTGCACAGTCTTTTTTTACATTTTTGGTCATCAGCGGGAACTTAATGAGACATTTACTGTGGTAAGATAAAAGCACTTGAGTTGCTTTTTGAAACAGGATTATGGAATCTCACTGCCCTTCCATGTCACAACTTTGCTTCAAATAGAAAATTAGTACAAGACGCCCCCAACTCATCCTGCTGGCGTTGTGAATTGCTTCCATCGGTACTGGCTTAAACGATACTGATGTCGTCCGAAACTGAAGAAACCAAAAACCGAAAACCACGTCGGATACCAGATCCGAAAAATCGCTTGTATTTTGGCCGAAAACCGAAAACCAAATGCTAATAAAAGCAAAACCCGCAAACCGTAACATACACCAAAACCGAAAAACCGAAGTCTTTCGGTACAAAAACCGAAAAACCGGCCTAAAACATGGTCAAAACCGAAAATCCCAACGCCCCCCTCCATTATATATTTAACATTGAATTCATGGTGAAGATTAATTACAAATTCTCTTATATGGTAGGCTAGTATAATCGTATAAATCATTTGATCCAATGTCTAAGATCACTACGTTAGGACTGTGTGCTCTCACAATTCCGTCGGGTATACTGTGCTTACTGTATGAGATTCGGGAAGGCCGTGTCCACCCACCCCATTGAGGTTTACATTTGCATTGAGTTAGGGATCCAGCTCTAGCAATTGTGCGGTCGTGAAAGAGTGTTTTGGTCTTCGTATGAAGGAGTGGCCCAGCACCATTACATTAGTCAACATTGTGCTTTGCGTGTTTTAATTCTGCGCGAAAGCGGGCTCATATCACTGCGACCCGCGGAACAGAATTTGTTGTTTATATATACGAAAGTTTCGCCCATACAGAAACCGCTGAGGAAAATAATTAGTAAGAAAGTAGCCCGCAAGGATGGTTTTTGCAAGAAATTAGGACAAAAGACAGCCAAGATATGGTAATTCGTTTTGTGGCAGAAAATGGGCGAGGATGGAAAATCGCTCGGAGCTTCAAATTTTTGATTTTGAACCTGGAAAGGGCCCACTACATGTACAGATACCCGGTTCGGCAAATGGAGTACCTAGCTCTGGAAAGGATTTATGCCATGTTGATGATTCGGATTCACACGTTTTCGTCACCTAAATTATAAGATTTGTATGGAATATACCTTCGTTTTCGAAAGAGAGTAAAAGGACGTGTTTTGCACACTCGTTTTTATTCTTGTTTATATTTTAACAGATTGCTTTTACTTAAATGCTTTCATCTAGGTCACACATTGTTACATAACATGGAGAATGAGGGTAGGTCAAAGTTTTTTGTGTTGATTCCATGGAGAAAGTAATAATAATAATAATAATAATAATAATAATACTTTATTTATATATCACTATTTCTATCACTATCCAATAGCGCTTTACAATCTGAAACATCTAATAACAGAAGCAAATAATGCGAATAACAAACATTTTAAGATCCCAACTGACCGGAGGCCAACCAGTTGGCTATTTACAAGGATAACCGAGGACTTGAACCAGGGACCACCCAGAGCAAGATCAGCTTGCGGCCAGAGTGGGATTTGAACCCTGGGCAACCGCATTGAAATCCATCACCCCAACTGCTCGGCCATCCTGTATTCATTTATTTGTTTATTTAATTTATTTTATAACAGAGAATTCTTTTTAATCTTGTGTTTGCATGGAAATGTGATTTACCATCAAACCATGACTCCTTCTTGGCTGGAAGCGCATGCGTCTTACATCAGCAGACATCGGAAGTCAACCGCTGACCAAATAAAATTCATCACGGGCTCAGTGCAAAACACCGCTCTTCTCAAAATTCCCATGATTCCCGCTGGTTTGTGCCGGCTTTCTTTTTCACTGACTATCGAGATATCGAGATAACCGTCGCTATGGACACCGGGTTTGGCACATACAGTGACAGCGATATCATACTTGGGGTGTCAGACGGAAGAATGTTTGTCGGGTTCATGATTGCCGATAAATCAAACTACGGCAACCACGCCCCGTGTTTTAGGTTCGAGGGTATCCCTAGAAGTACCTTGACTCGGGGAAGGCAAATAACTAAAACTGAACCCAGAACACGTGATTCCTTCTACCCCAGCCAATTTTTCTTCACTATTAAGCTGGATGAAAAAAGAGGGTTTTGCTACACTGCGCATGACGGAGGCTATCTGAAGACCGCTGGTTACAACAACCGTCTCTCAGCAGGGCACTCAGCGTGGAAGTCTATAAAGACGACGCGAGAGAGAGAAAGAGATGGAATAAAGCTCATTAAAGCTGCCATTATACAAGATGACGCTTAGATGAAGTAGTCAACCAAACAAGCGCAGCACGAGCCAGTGGCCTCAATATAGTCTTCTCGATAAAGCGTTGGCTATGAAAATGTCAAATTTGTTTTCAATAAATCGCTGCGTTGTCAAAAGAGAAGTTGTTTAACTTTGTTTTAAACAATATTGGAAAGAGATAAATGAAACCACCCTCACCCCAAATCATTTTCTTTCATTATTTCTCATTTCAGTTGTCCAAGATTCAGAGAGAAATGGTTCCTCCCTCCCTGCCTCTTGAATCAGGGATGAATTCGTGCTCAACCAACAATGCCTCATTTTTTCCATCATTGAAATGGGGGGAGGGGTGGTCTTAATTTCTCAGTTCAATTTTCCAAGATTGCAGACAGATTCCCAATTAAGCCTCGGAAAATCAAATCCAAAGAAGTTACTCTAAAAAACCACAACAGAGAACAGCCTGACGGACCAATCAGAATTTGACAGAAGCTTCCTTGTGCTAATGTCAGGCAAAACAGTGAAATTTTCTCCTCAAAGCAGGAAGAGTCTAAAAAGAGGAAATATGTAATTCTTTCCAGCTTTTCCACTTTTTGTACAGTGATACGCATGCTTGAAAAAAACAAAACAAAAACAAAAACAAAAAAAGAAAAAACGAGTTCCAGATCACAAGTTCAAATGTTCCACCACTGAGCTACACGAGACTCATGGGAACTAGGCCTAAGAAAAATGTTCGGAAGGAACAAAACAAACCAATTTCTATTTGTAAGTTGGTTTATTCCTTCTCTTTTATTACTCCAAAGCAATCTTTATGAAGAAACCGAAAGTAACTCTTTTAATCAAGCCTTGGTTACCTCCGAGTTCTGGTCATGTGGAACAATTTACAGGGGCTGAAGGGGGCTATCCTGAGCAGTATAAATCAATCTCTCTCTCTCTCTCTCTCTCTCTCTCTCTCTCTCTCTCTCTCTCTCTCTCTCTCTCTCTCTCTCTCTCTCTCCCTCTCCCTCTCCCTCTCCCTCTCCCTCTCCCTCTCCCTCTCCCTCTCCCTCTCCCTCTCCCTCTCCCTCTCCCTCTCCCTCTCCCTCTCCCTCTCCCTCTCTCTCTCTCTCTCTCTCTCTCTCTCTCTCTCTCTCTCTCTCTCTCTCTCTCTCTCTCTCTCTCTCTCTCTCTCTCTTTATAAAAGGGCATAAATGAAATACTCTTTTCAAGAATATTTTTGTCACGCATTAACTCCCCAAAAGATTGCGTGACTTGAAGTCAATGATAATAATAATAATAATAATAATAATAATAATAATAATAATAATAATAATATATCACATTTATATTGGGCATTTTCTAGTCACGCTCAAAGTTCTTACTCCCGAAACAGAGGCTTACGGCATTTGCAGACAAATACAGTTTCAGGTGAATGGTCTTCAGAGAAAATACAACAGTGCAATAACATGCCAGGAAAAACAAAAACACAATATATAACCTTCAAGTCGAGAAAGCGCACACTTGGCACATTACAAACAATATCTAACTGTTCAAAATTTTACCACATTTTGGAAAGGATATCGCTTCGTCCGCGTTGAAACCGCTGCCTTAACTGCGCATTCTCCGGTCTTCTAAGAACGTGCACTGACAATTCCCCCCACCCCCCACGGGGAGGCGGGGTACTCCCTATAATGGCCTGTACAGGGAGGCTCCTTTTTCTCGATTCACGTATATGAAAGGGGAGGGATTTCACGGGTCGAAGTATGTGAAAGGGTAAGGAAATCTGTCTCTACATGAAAATTAGACTTCCTGTTTTAGTTATACGAAAGGGGTACTATTTGTCAATGGAAGGTATACGAAAGGGGTACTTTTTCTGTCAAAAATATTATATAAAAGGGTAAGGGATCGGACCCCGGGAGTTCCTATCAGGTCTTCCTTAACAACTGAGAAAGTTTAATAAACGTACTGTCGATGTAAGTTGCGCTATAGGTTGTACTGATCGCGTTTGGTGTACTTGAAAAATCTAAAGGTAACAGCGGAAAACTGTTGTTCCCTGGATAGACCAACAGCTATAACAAAATTAAACGTTCACAGCTTTCTAATTAACGCCTTTCTCTAATTTACGCCTCTTTTCCTATTAGGGCTTCCCGAACAACAGAAAAGTTTAATAAACGCTCTGGGAATTCAGGTGAAGTTTGAGCCAGTGCCTCAATTAAAATTTATTAACTTTATTTGTGATTTAGATAATAATAAATGATATTCTATATAAAGGAGTCTTCTTCTTCTAAGCATATAAGCCAAGCTAATACAACCCCTCTTTTTTTAATTTCAAAATGGACAGCCAACACTAGTCGGTTGAAACATCAAGCGTATTTATATCTTCTAAAGGGTCGTTAGTAAAAAAGTTGGAGAGGACATGGTCTCTTCTGATTTGAAACCGCTGCTGTAACTGCGCCTGCTCCAACCGTATAAGCACCTTTCGAACGTGTACTGTCAATTCACGATTTCGTACCTGATCAAATTCTTCAGCGAGAGAACTCGCAGCTGGAATATTGCGTGGCATTTCACCAGGGGGATCTCCACCCTGCCTTGCAAAATCATCAAATTTTGAGGAGGGACTATTCGAAACTGTAGTGTTACCTCTGATTTCGTAAGGATGTTCCTCGCCATTTCCTGACAGATCACATGCCGGACATGAAGTACTGGCAGCTGCAATAGGGAGCTCAAGCAAAGACGACGACGACGACGACGGCAACGTTATTTTGAAATATAACTTCTCGTTTTTGTAACTCTTTCACGATTATTCAAAATTGTTTAACTGACAAAATGCTGGCGAACTTTCCAGGAACTAAATAGCTATGAACGACTTCAAAGTAAGAAAAATAAGAAGAAAAAAATGGCCGTCATGGGCTCACGTTCACGAGAAAACATAAAATTTGGTCATTTCACGTTGTTGTTTTGCAGAAGACAGCAACGAAATGTACCAAAATGTAAAACGCACGTGCAGGCGATTGTTTTTGCTCATTAATCCTAATGCTTTGTGACGTTCTCACTGCCGTCGTCGTCCTCGTTGCTTAAGGGCCCATTAAAGTATCTTTTGATGCCGTTGCTAGGGAAAAATCAATTTGCTATAACTCTGCACATGTATGCTTCAATTGGACCAAATTTGGGCAATACACATGGGGGGGCAAATATGGTCCAGTGCATGACGTCATCGGACCACGCCCAATGTCACGTGACCAGAAACAGAAAAATGCATTTTAACTAAATGGCTTAAACCTTTTACCCTCATTTTCTGTACAGTAACAATACAAAAGCCGTTTTGAAGAAATTTAAGCATGCGTTTTGGCGTATGATAAAAAATAAAAAAATGAGAATGGAAAATGTGCTTCTTTGACCACTCTTTTGAGCATAATTTTTTTGTTTTTCATTTTGTCGCAAAACCCATGCTTGAATTCCAAGGAAATATGATGTTCTTTCGAATTGTTTTAAAATCCAGCAACTACAATTATCTCTCGGGGAGAAAAGTCAATTTTTTCGCGGCACCGGAAGTAGCGAGCGAATTTTCAGCGGCCTGGTGCCTAAGCATTGTGGCCACTTTCTTTTTCACAGTCACGCTGTTGTAGATTACTTAAATTACTGTTAACTAGGTTCTCAAGCGAGGCTGATGTTGTAAGGAGAAGTTGTCCATCACTAGTTTCGAGTTTCACCATTATCAGTCAGGCTTTCTATCGAGTGGTTAAAATGGTTAGCATTAATTTTTGATGTAAGAATGAAATTCTTGTGATCTAGAGCTGCTTTCAAGGATGCTCACCGTCTTTTGCTCCATGCTGTCTTGGGAGAACTTCGTTTATTTGTGTTATATTTAAACAATGGAGTTTCTCAGGTTCGCAAGGACAGTTCACGGACACAGGTTCACAGGATCGCACAGTTTTATCGCAAGATCGGAGCGGTCAAAAAGGCCGCGGACACAGAGTTTCTTTTGAAGTTTGCAGATGATGATAGTCTCCGCATCTTTGAGATTTCGATTTCCAACCTGACACTGGAAATCTTTTACTGTCACCTTTTCGGGATTTCCCCATCGACATGCAACCATCGCTGCGGCTTTCTGTTTACGTCCGTACGTGGATGACATTTTCAAGCAGAACACTCAAGTTTCAAAAATAAAGGTACGACTCACATGTTGTAAACGTAAAGCAGAAAATTCAGGGGCACCAAACGACAAGTTTCGGTAGATATCTTTTCGGTGGAGGGTAGTTCGCCTTGGGTATTCGGTGTCGATTAAAGAGTGCACTCGGCCTAAAAGATTCGCAATGGGGAAATAATGGCCCCTGAGGTTTTCGGAAAGGTCATAATTGCTGTTTTTGGCAGTTAAAAACGTCAGCTAACATTTTCGGAAAGAAAATTATTCCCTAGAAAGTTCGTGGAAAGTTCATTTCAGCTTGAATTTTCTCAAAGGAAGATTTTGTTCCCTAACATTTTCGGGCAATTAAAACTTCAGCTAGGGAGTCCGAACAGATGAAATTTTTCTAGCTAACAAAAACATCACTTAAAACAGACTTCAAACACCGTAAGGTACTTAAAAAATGCCTTTCCACAGCTTTTGGTTGATTTGGCTCGTTGGTTCCCTCCGAAAATCAGTTAATAAAAATGTAAACAAAAGGTTTTCGATCTTGTATTTGTTGCAACGAAGCAAAAAAAGGTTACCGGCGACTTGAACGAGCCAGCGACCGGCCGACGCCGAAGAAAGCGCGCGAAAAAATTTGGGCTGACCGGAAGTGAAATTGCACTTGGTCAGCAACCGTGTACCTTAGCAACGAGATACTTCAATGGGCCCTTAAGCTCCCTAATATTTCCTCTAATTTCGTCAGAGGGGTCCCCATCATACATATGAAATACATGAAAGATTAGATTCTGGAGCTAGAGTACGCGCTAGCAGCTGTAGTCTTTCCTGTCGACTAGTCAGGGGAGGACCTAGCGTTCTCTTTGAAGACACAACTGAAGACAATCGACTCGAGCCAAGCTAATACAAACCTTGTTTTCTGAATTCCAAAATGGACAACCAACACCAGTCGGTTGAAACATCAAGCGTATTTATATCTTGTAAAGGGTCATTAGTAAAAAAGTTTGAGAGGATATGGTCTCTTCTGATTTGAGACCGCTGCTGTAACTGCGCCTGTTCCAGCCGTCTAAGGACATTTCGAACGTGTAATGTCAATTCAAGATTTCGTGCCCGATCATATTCTTGGTCTATAGAACTCGCAGCTGCAATATTGCGTGCCATTTCAACAGGGGGATCTCCACACCGCCTTACAAAATCATCAAATTTTGAGGAGGGAATATTCGAAACTGCAGTATCACCTCTGATTTCGTAAGGATGATCTTCGACATTTCCTGACAGATCACATTCCGGGGATAAAGTACTGGCAGCTGCAATATTTCCTCTAATTTCGTCCGAGGGGTCCCCATCATTTCCTTCCAAATTACATTCTGGAGGGTAAGCGCTAGCAGCTGCAATCTTTCCTGTCGGCTTTTCAGGGAAAGCCCCAGCGTTCTCTTTGAAGACATAGTTGAAGACAATCGACTTGAGTGCGTGTGACGGGGTGCCTCCCTCCCTCATGTGAATGTCTCGTAACAGTTTGAGAGCCTTGTACAGCTCTCTGTGGACTGGGGACAGCCGATTGCGGACAAGGTTCAGCTCAGCCAAGGAGAAAGATAAACGCCAATATGCTCCATCCTGTTAAACAAGGGAAGAGGGGATATTTACATTATTAACTTGGAAAGAATTGACAAAAGCACATCGAGATCAACCTACAGGTATGATGCACGATACATGATAAGAAGAGCTAATCTGCCCACCTATGATGCTACAAAAATAATATGTACAAATGAAGCACATCGTATTTGAAAACTATAAAAAAACTGGTTAACTGTAGAAACAGATGGGAATCTAGAAGGGTTGTCAGTCTGATATAACAGGGTGGGGCTCTAAATAACATCTGAATTAATTGCTATATTTGGCAAATTTTGAAAATTCGGGAAATTTTGGGACATCGTAGTAAAACGAAATTATGAGAATATTACTTCTCCCATGGTCAGAATTGTCTGTCAAAAGTCTCTGAAACGGTCTGTACGGAAAACGTCTATAGATGAGACATACTATCACGCAATGTGATATAGGGCGTATGCACGTAACGTGTTGGTCTACCGTGAACAAAAGATTTCTCGTTAGCTTCTTTTGTTATTGTCCACCAACATGGCTGCCAACCCATTGTCAATTCAATCTCTAGAGACTGTTTGCATAGTCTCTATAGAATGGCTCCGTCTGCTAGTTACTAAGATTACAAATTACAATGAAAAACGTCTAATAACCTTGATTACAGATATTGCGTGATATCCCACGGTCGTGTCGAATATTGCTGGTGCTGGCTGTGGGCTGCGGTATGGCGGGAGAAGGTCCGGCCAATCAGAGAACGGTACAGATGGGGTCAGGTCAACATCGATATCTAATGACGTATACTCGTACCCATGCCACTGAGTATGTAGAAGTACACCGACTGAACTCATCCTAACCAACGGATGGCTGCTCCCAGTTCCCCCAGACTGCTGGCTCAAGTTAAAGCTTAGATTCTTGTATTTCTGCCGCTGTACTGAAAACCCTGCTCTCCAAGTCAACAAGACTAAGTAATCTCTCAACTTCATAGGTGAAAGGTAGTCATTCCTCAAAAATTCCTGCCACAGTTCTTTCGTTTCATCATCCAGTGAAATAACAATGGTATTGGATGACACAGACGAACCAGCATACACGAGCCTGCTGTGTCCCTTGAGCTGGGTCAGCTCCATCATGAAATCAAACTCGTCTGGTTTCCACAGCTTTGTCTCTTCTACTACACTTCCTGTGATGCAAACATAACATATTAAAGGGGCATTGATAATGGCAGCACAACGTTATGTTAATGACAACTGTAAACATAGTTAATATAGGGAAATGGTTATGAAACCTAGCAAAGTTCTTTGTTATATGTTTTTGTTTGCTATTTTGGGGGTTGACTGTGCATAAATAACAATAGATGGTTACGCGTGTTCATGCAACTAATCAATAGAAATATCATCATCATCATCATCATCATTATCATCATCATCATCATCATGTCGAGCTAACTCGGACACTCATGACCCTGCCTCTCCAGCCGTTTCTGTCCGACATCACCGTGGACAGACATCAGCGAAGGCGATAGCAATGTATTTCTTTAGAAACGTT
>JAEMWC010001890.1:27500-45000 GCA_016490735.1 Pachyseris speciosa | reverse complement strand
TTTAAATGAGCACTGCCACAGCATAATTAGCAAATTTTAGCACTTTTTGGAGCATAAATTCATAAAATGTAGTAAATATGGTGTATTTTGAACAGAAATAAATTAAATTTAGTGAGTATGTTCTTGCAATGCGTGTTTTAGCTATGCTAACAGTAGTATTGACTTTGTTCTGACATGCTTTGTTACTAGCCAAGGGCTCTTTTGGCGAATTCTGCGCACGCGGTTAACCTTCAGTATAATTTATACAAGTGTGATCGTTAAGTTGTTGAAGGCAGTTTACAAACTGTTCAGAGATGCGAGCAGCTAATTTGGACAGTTGAGGGCCGAGACAAACTGCCATAAAACACAAATAAATTTACAACAACAGTTTATTTGAAAAACATAATTTGGTGTCGTTATTGGACTATATGTACAGAATCTACGTTATTTTGTGAGCATAATTTCGCAAATCAGGAGCATAATTTGGGAATTCTGGCATAATTTTGGCATAATTTGGCAAAATTTCGAGCACTGCTAGTAGCATAATATGCCATTTTTAGCAGCACAATCTGCCAAGGCCTAGGACTAATTACAAAATCTCATGTCCCAAAAGGGGGGGGGGGGGGGGGGAGGGCTTATTAGAAAAATCTACTTCCAAACGGGGGGCCTATTAGAGGAGGGGGGGGGGGGTTAATAGAGATGGGGGCCTTAATAGAGCTTTCATGGTAATTGAAAATTCCAAGATTCCAAGTGGCCAAAGTCCGCCTGAAAGACCCACATTGATATTGACATGTTGGGCCATGGCACCCTAAAAATAGTCTGAAATGGACAGAGGCAGATCCAGGATTTTTGAAAGGGGGGTTACTAACAAATTTTCAAAAGTCAGGAGTGAACTAACAAGCCGTAAAAGAAGTCGGGACATCAGCTCTCCCAGTGTTTATCCTAATATAAGAAGTACATAAAACATGCAAAATGGGAGTGACTGGCCTCCAGTTCCACTCAAAACCAAAAAATCTGCCCCTGGGGGTATGTTAATTAACCAAGTCCTAAAGTCCAAAGAAGGTCTAACAGGGTGCCCTGCTTATTAAATTTTTTTTTTATTATCCCCCAGCAGCTTATATGGATCCCCTGGATACTTCACAAATTAATGTGATCAAGTAAGCTGAAGCCACTCAAAGGGCACTAAGGCTGCAAGGTAGCGGGCATTACCCCTTAAATCTAGAAAAGCAAAGATTGAGCCCAAGCATTAGCAACCATGGACAGCTGTTTCAGCCTTGGACAGTCAGATGAAATGTCAGAGCCAGTTGGAAAGGCATTTACGGCAACAGATATTTCAAGAAGCAAAGACTTAATTATCTTCCAGGAGGGTCAGGGCACACTTAAGGTGGGGGTGCACCTGAACACCGTTTTTCCATTGTTTAACATGGATTTAACCCATTGGCACACGTGCCAGCCAAAACCAGCCGCACAAGACTCCCATGCTTCAAAACATTGCAACTTTCTCAATCACACGAATATTGCCTTAACACAAAATGGAATGTCCTTTAAATTTGGATATCCAATAAATGCAAGAAACATAGCGATTTTTACCAAATATGGCGTTTTGAGTTTGGACAAGAATGAAACTGACTGTTTTTAACATCAAAGAGAAACCACGAAAATGCCTCTTTTTGCCTTTATGTTTTTTAAAGAAATCATCATCAAAAAACAAAACTTCAACCATCATAAGAAAATTCAGTCCTTGTTCTAGCTTAGAAATGACTTTTTTTTGTTCATATTCTTCTCCCGAGCGTAGATACAGCCTTTTGTTCAAGTGCGTTCAGGCCTTTCTGCCATTTTCACCATCTCAACCTCATTGCATACAGGGAAAGAACGAGAATTTTGGGAGAGTTGAAAACACTGACGGAGTACCCCACGGAGTACTCCACGGACTACCCTACAGACTACCCCGCGGACTACCCCTCTTATGGTAAAGCAAAAGTTACTTTTAGGCTGAAAAAAAGATACAAAAGACATACTTGGGACAGTCGCCATCCTGGTTACCGCCATTTTACTTGGCGGGTTTACCTAAAAGCCAGAATCCTGAATTCGGAGTCCGGAATCCGGAATCTGGACTCAACTGGAACCAAGTCCCAGACTAAGACTCCACTCCTGTCACCTACCTCCTCCTGTAAGATTTCTATCGTCGTCTTCGCTTCTTTTATTCCTCTTATTAATTTATTGCATTATTTATTTTAGTGCTATTTCAATTCTTTGTGCTTATGATGTTTTTTTAAGAAATTATAGTTTCCATGTTCCGAATATGACCATCAGTTATCAAACATACTGTTGATACTGAATACAGTGGCAAATGCTAAAAATCATGCATTCGGTTGTACATTTTGTGCCGCTAAAAGTAGTTGGTTGAATAGTTGACAACCTGTCATTCGTATATAAGCAGAAACGAATAAATTTACCTTAAAAAGCGAAACTGAGTATTCTTACTTGTTTCAATAACGAGCAACCTTTTTGTAAAACGAGCAACTTTTTGAAAACGTCAACCAATTTTCGAGCAACTTTTAACAAAATTTCGAGCACCTTTTTGATCATTTACTGGCACTGAACTTGTGGACGACCATTCCGGTGGTACTCGATGTCCAAGATAAATCTCCCCATGAAGCTTTGTGCCTGTCATCATCATCCCTTTATGTCAATAATTTAACGATTACTATTTAGAAAAATACACAACCCGCATGTAGCAAAGCTAATCGAGGCGGGTTATGTAACTTACGATCAAATTCGATCAAAACGCTACCACTCGAATACATCTCTTGTTCCTAGCTTGTTCGAAGTACAAGGATCTTTGATCACAAGGCAATCAACTTGCGAATGTAACAGAGAAAATGAAAAGTAAAAATTATAAACATCTTACTTTTATTTACATTATTGTATAGCCAAACAACTTGCCTAGTAGCTGAATTACGCGTTTCATATAAGTTACCTAAGGTATATACAAAACAGGAGCATTTTGATGTCAACTTAGGATATAGGCGAAACACAGTGATGGTAGTAGAGTTCGATCATTTGCAGAAACATTTGGTTTCAAATGTTGTCCTCAATCTGCGCTCTTTCTGATTTTCTAGATTCCAGATTCCGGATTCCGGATTCCGGATTCCGGATTCCGGATTCTGGATTTCATCTTTTAGGTAAACCCGCCAAGTAAAATGGCGGTAACCTAGATGGCGACTTACACAGGTACGTCTCTTCAATCTTGTATCTTTTTTTCACCCAAAAAGTAATTTTTCCTTTACCATAAGAGGGGTAGTCCACGGAGTAGTCCATAGGGTAGTCCACAGAGTGGGGGTCAGTAGGTAGTCCACGGAGCAGGGGTCAGTGTTTTCAACTCTCCCGAGAATTTTTTACTTTTGACAGCGCCCGTTCCTTCCCCCAATTCTTTCACATATAAGCTAAGTCTACAGCCACTCCAACCTACCGCCAAAAATTCCTGCTTGTGGTCATCTTCAGTGCTCACAAATTCCAAAATATGCAGTGGTAGGTCAAGAAATTCATCAATAGTCAAGTCCCAAAGGTACTAAGTGTCCGACTGGCCAAATTCCCAGTTCGTCGAGTAACAAGCCAAATTCGACAACAAAGTACATCACCTTGCTCCATTCTTTGAGAAAGTGGACTCTTAGTTACCGCCACGCTTAATGATGCTCATCCGGCAGCCACTTTCGGGGAGCAGGGATGGCGTAGTGGTGAGAGCACTCGCCTTCCACCAATGTGGCCCGGGTTCGATTCCCGAACCCGACGTCATATGTGGGTTGAGTTTGTTGTTGGTTCTCTTCTCTGCTCCGAGAGGTTTTTCTCCGGGTAGTCCGGTTTTCCCCTCTCCTCAAAAACCAACACTTCTAAATTCCAATTGGATCCGGAATGCTCGAGCGTTTATTACATGAGCCCCCGGCTCGGGAGATTGGGCAACCACTCCCCACGTTATCGAGCTTAAATAAATTACTTTTACTTTACTTTTACTAAAGATGAAAAATGGCTGTGAACATAGCAAAAATCGCAAGCAAACTGAACTTGGGACGTTGTTGTAGCTGCATGGATGAAAATAGCTATGTCAGAATGACATTTTCAGAAACCTTGAGCCTCCAGTGCCTTAGGACAGCACCACTTTTCCATGGGAGTCTCAATAAAAGTCACAAAATGCTATGGATCGTTTTCAGGGTGAAAAATCACTCCAAAAACGTAAAAACGGCTGGGCGGCAATGGGTTAATGTTAATAGCTGACATTCATGTTACAAGCAATCCAAAATCCCTCCTCTCATTACATGAAGCTATATTATGTTGTGGGATATTTTGTGAACTGTGGGGGTGATTTTTTGGTTTATTTGGGAAGAGATAATTTTACTCAAAGGATTAGTGAAATTTAAGGACTTTGGGAATATTGTTGATTTAAGTAAGGAATAAATTTTGAATTTGAAGTGGAAAATTAATAGATGGACACCAACACCATTCCCCAGCAACCTGCAGTGCCCTTGTGGGGTGTCAACTAACTGGAAGTGTTTTGAAACATTTTTACTCCATTAAAATCCCTTCTTCGAACTCCTTCAAATTTCACACAAATTCACGTTTACCCGCACCTTAATCAGGAATTCTCGTTTCAAAAACCCTGGAAGTGATTTTGCATTGGTCATGAGGAAAATTTCGGTTTTTGCATTGCTGCATTCTCAACTAGGATAAGGTGGAGATCGGAATTTATTGGCCTTTCTTCAGATTGGAGATTGGCTAATTTGTAGTCTTGTGTACTATACATACCCCTCCTAACTATTCAAGTCCAGCTGCACATCATATCTATGATTGCAACAAAATACCACAACAATAATTGTTTAGTGTTCCGTGGTCTGATTCCGTCGTTCCGTTTCCTTTTCCGTCATTCCTTATTTTACCCCCAAACTAACATAGTATTACAGGAACCGAAGTTCTTGTAGAAAAATTATTATTTGCTGCTACAATAAAGATCTTATTTTCAGCTTTAAGTTATTGGATTAATGACTGAACATCTCATTTTGGGCCCAGTTGCTCGAACCACGGCTAGCGCTAAACCGGGTTAAATACAGTGACAACCAATAGGTTTTAATACATCTTAACCAACGGTTAACGCTAACCATATGCTTCGAGCAACTCGGCCTTGGATTTGATACTTTTCATTCTGATTCATAATGATGTGACTATACGATACCTGCTATTACTATTAGCGCTGCACATGTCTGTGTGTATGGCAGTAGTCGTGTTTTCCTGTGGCTCTTCCTGATGTCTCGGACAATCAGTGTTCACATATTGTTATGAAGTGAGTTCAGCCTCGTAGCCCTTGGCCTTACTGATCAAGAGAACTACAGTGTACGTCTCATACACGAGATAACTGGACGTTTACGACCAACAACTGAAGACCCTTCTTCACTGAATCTGCCCTTTCACTTCTGAGCGTGGTTCGATCTTCCCTGTCTCGTCTAGCCTCCTTCGCAGACGTCTTTGGGCTCGTCACGCGTTCCTTCCCCAAAGACGTCTGTCTCGTGATGTCTCGTCCAATATCTGAACGGAAATGACGCGGAACGACCTGACCAGGGGAGGAGAGGGGAAGTTGACCTGCAGGATAAACAACTGAAAATAAAAATTAGTCTGCGCGCAATTTTTACAGCAAACGTTGTGGGTCTTCTTGGATGGGTTTTGCATTGTAATTTGAAACATTCTGTGATAAACTGGCTGGAGGCAGAATGTGACACACCATTATGAGGGGGGTATTGGGGTATTCTTGAAAGCGAAAAACCGCTCAAAAAAGCATCCAAAACCGAAAAACGGAATTGAAGGGAATATATATATATATATATATATATATATATATATATATATATATATATATATATATACTAAAAACAATGAAAACCCAAAGTCTTTTGTTACTTTGCTTTTGCGCTACGCGTTTCACCGCTGTTGCCCGCGTAGCGCAAAAGCAAAGTAACAAAAGACTTTGGGTTTTCTTTGTTTTTAGTATCATCATTCGACACAGAAGTTTACAGTTTCTTTATATATATATATATATATCTATATATATATATATATATATATATATATATATATATATATATATATGTATATATGTATGTATGTATGTATGTATGTAGGTAGGTAGGTAGGTAGGTAGGTAGGTATATATATAAACATTGATTCAATGAAAATATGATTATTTGGGGTGTACAGGGTTAGGGTTTTTCTCATATACAGAATTTATATATTATATAGGTATCATTAGTAGTATAAGTTGCTATGAATTTTAATAAATAAATATATGTCTACCTCAGACTAGCCATTTTTCAATCCAATCTCGTACCCAGAGTCCTCAGGCTCTTTGGCCAGCGGTTAGTCGCCAGGAGAGACTCTGGGATAATGGAAAAATATCAAATTTTTTGATTGGCTGGCCCGTAGCGGCTTCCATTGTTTTACCCCATATTTTCTGGGAAAATGGCGGTCCATTGTCCCAGAGTCTTTCCGGGGCGTCCACCCGCTGACCAAACAGCCCGGGGACTCTGGGTACGAGATTGTTTTCAATCCCAAGCCTCGTTTTCAACTTAAAACTTGCGAAAGCAACCGAAAACCGAATCCAAAACCATCAAACCCGAAAATTTACAGAGCCAAATTTCCAAAACCTTAACCCTTTAAGTCCCAAACGTTTTGAACTCTTTCGGCTCCTCCTCGATGCAAATAATTGGAAGGAATCTAGATGTCCTTTTTGAAGGTCTCCATTGAAATGTTTACTGCTCTGGAATACCGAGGACTCAAGTCTTATTGTGACGTCACATATGTGAACCGTTGTTTTGCTCGCGACCGTAACGAGTTGTAATCGGTAGGTAATCGGCTTGTAAGTGTGTTTTCGAGCCATTTTCACTGCAGAACAGGGCCCGCACAGCAACTTTGCAAGTGGGAGGGGCCGGGGGGGGGGGGAGGGGGGGCTCACTTCGAACACGTTAGCGTGAGTCAACTCGGGGACTCAGGGGGCATGCTCATGGTCTCCCCCAGAAATTTGAAAATTAAAGTCCTCTTAAATGGCTAGAAATGCATTTAAAACTAACGTGGTGTGCTTAAAAATATACTTTCAGCAACAAAAAGCTCAACTCAACATACGATTGCCTTCGAAACATTGTACTGTTGAAAAGTGGGGGGGGGGGGGGAGGAGAAGCTAAAGTCCCCCCACCCCCCAGCCCCTCCCCCTGCGCGGTGCCTGCAGAAGTTCCCAGGTTGGCATCATTAAGCTGGAATGGAGAGTAGAGGCAAACCTCTGAATGAAACCAGAGGTGAGAGATAATTACTCGGGATACTGTAAGTATACCGAGTTATAAAATGTGTCAGATTTCAGTCTTTTCTTTTTTTTCTTTTTTTTTTTTTCCTGTGCAGCAAAATGCACAATACAATTACGTTCCGGTGTTTGGATTGGCCAATGCACAATAGCAGGCACGTGGCGGTGTGTTCATTGGTTAAAGCAAACCACATAGTCCAAAGGTCGAAAGGCTAACATCACGCGACGGTTGTTTTGATGTTATGCAAATTCATCGTGTTTGAGTTGTGAAGCTAGATATTTTAATACAGCACAGTCTGTCCCCGTGAAAAGGTTTGCCGAGTGTTAAGAAAACGTTGGAAGCCTCACACGTGTAGTGCTTATCGGCTAATCGATATCACAAGTCGAATTCGAATGCTGTGACAGAAAAATTACAGATTTGCAATAAGTTGTTTTCGTAATGTGATACCTTCCATTTAATAGGTGACCGCAAGTGAACACTCAAGGTTAAATAATCCACTTCGATCGCCGGGACAAATTTTCCCGCACATATCTTTGTAAAGTTGTGAAGTTAGATTTTAATACAGTACAGACTGTCCGCGTGAAAAGGTTTGCCGAATTTAAGACAAGATTGGAAGCCTCGCACGTGCTGTAAGAATCGTTGTGACAGTTCTATATTTAGAAAATCGCAAAGTTGTTTTGATGTAATTTGATCCGGCTTACCACAACTCAATCGCTGTGACAGTTCTATATTTAGAGACAAGTTTGCGAAATTTTGGTTTCCACCTGACTTCAGAAAAAAAAAACTAAAATTAGACATTTAGATTTTTTACCTTCATCAGGTAAATGACATTTTAAGCCAAGTAACACGCTTTGTTTTGAAAATAGAGCAGTTTGAATTTCAAGTTCTTTTTACAATGCGTGACATTTGGATTGTTTCTGAGAAACATGTCACATACACGGAAACGATTCGCCTTGTGTTTTCGAGTTTTGAATATCTAATATGTTAAGAGAAGTGTCTATGCGAATGTTTTCAAGCTTCGCAGAGCGAAAAAATGTTTTGAGAGAGCGAAAGTAAAGTCCAGATGTTACCACTTAATTTAGAAGTAAACAACAACAGCTGACAACGAATATGGATGGCAACTCCCAAAACAGTTTAACGAGCTTTGCTCGTACGTGAAAAAAAAAAAGGCTTTATAATTTATGTGAACCCAAAAGCAAACCACTAGCCGGATAGTTTCGAGAATCAGAAAGCGTGCGTCCGGCTTCTGCAGCACAAAAGTAACCCGAGTTAATGCTCATAGAGCATCTTGTTTCACAACGACTGGGACCCCAAAAGTGTTCGTGTCCAGTCATGGCAGCTCAGAAGTGACGCTCGTCTCTCTAGCCGTTCTGTGATGGATTCTTAGACCTAGCAAGGCAATTTTGGCAAGATTTAACTTGCAAAGGACACAACGGGTACCATATTTTGCCAGCAGGTCCGGATAAAAAATCTATAAAATGAAGATAGCGGGACTTTCATTTCGCCGTGGTTTTCAAATCACCCAGAATGCAATCCGGGCGCCAAAAGAAAAAAAAACAGAGGCTTTCGAAAGTGGCTCAGATCAAATGGATGATGCTCGATTCGTTGTAGGCGTGACAGGCAAAATTGGAGATGAATGCTTTGTCATGAAATCAAGGTTTGCTCTCATTAGGGAATTTGTTTTCTAAAGGAGATTTTGAATTAAAGAATTTGAGGCACGGATGTGCGTTTTTAGCTTTGCTCCAGGGTGCATAAAACGACCATTTTTGGTTTTGCTTGAAAACAAACGGATATATGGAACGGGAAACGCAGGTTATTCTCAGTGAATAAGCTCTTAAAGCGTAAACCAGTTACTGGTTGACACTAAAAACAGACCATAATAATCAGGTCTCTAAATTTGAGGGCGTGGGCGATCTTGAAAGCGGTAGGCCTGTCTGATTGGGGCTTAAATATACATTTGGGGCACGTGGAGGATACAGACTAAACTATGTTAATTTCATCAAGGTATTTGCGTGGATGCTTTTTAGACTGAATTAGTCAGGCCCGTTACTAGGTTTTTACGTGGGGAGGTGCCCCCGGGAAATTTTGAAAATTTGAACTGTCTCAGACTACATTTTGTGCTTTTCGGAGGCCGTTACATAGAAAATTCGACAGTCAAGAACAAACGTAAAAACGTCCATATATACTTAAGAAAAATTTCTTGGTCGAGATGGATTTTGGAGTAATTGATTAGTCTGCCAAGCTCAAGCCTCCTTGAACGCTTCTAGGCAAACAAATCTACCATTTCGCCCAGACTGGTGTCTGTATGGTAGTGAATGTGTATCAATGCAAGCGAAGAGAGCCTTCCTTGAACCATGCTGGCTCTGTTGTAAGTGTGGAGCCGTCTCAGAGCTCCTCAGTTTCACAGTCGCAGCTGGTGGCTGGAATATAAGAATTGTGAAACGAATCTTCAAGGGGACGTAAAGATTTGGTTACAAATCCCTCAAGGCTTTTGCGGCGGTATTGGGTCTTTCCTATTTTGGCTTCGAGCTGTATCCGAAATATTGTTCCAGCACTGAATTTAATAGTATCGACATAGCAGGGGGTCGCATAGTGGACATAAAATGAAAACGGTTCATTAAATTGGGTTTCATTGTAAACTACACAATAAGCGAGGAAGGAGACAAGTACTACAGTTACTTTGCGTTTACCTTACTGTGAAAACTTACTTTATTTTTATTCGCCGATATCTAGTAAACGGACTTTCGCGGCCAGTGGTGGAGTGCGTAGGCCCGTCGCAACCCCCTCCCGACCGGCCTGATCCGGCATATCTTCTGAGTCTGTTTAAATTAGTGATTTGCAACTGCAAAAAGCTATCCCATAGCTCTGAAAACCTCCATCAAAAATCAAGAATTTTGAGAACTTGGACGTGAATACAGAGATTCGATTGAAATCTTGTAACAATCAGTGACCTGTTTTGACTGTAAAATGGTCTAATATGCGATTGCACAGTCTTTTTTTACATTTTTTGTCATCAGCGGGAACGTAATGTGACATTTACTGTGGTAAGATAAAAGCACTTGAGTTGCTTCTTAAAAGAGGATTATTAAATCTCACTGCCCTTCCATGTCACAACTTTGCTGCAAATAGAAAATTAGTACAAGACTCCCCCAACTCATCCTCCTGGGGTTGTGAATTGCTTCCATCGGTACTGGCTTAAACGATACTGATGTCGTCCGAAACTGAAGAAACCAAAAACCGAAAACCACGTCGGATACCAGATCCGAAAAATCGCTTGTATTTTGGCCGTAAACGAAAAACCAAATGCTAATAAAAGCAAAAACCGCAAACCGTAACATACACCAAAACCGAAAAACCAAAGTCTTTCGGTACAAAAACCGAAAAACTGTCAAATAGCTTTATTGGTCTATGGTGTGAAATGTCCTCTGGTTCTCAGGTTACTTGCATTGTTTACGTGGGTATTTCTTTAATCTTTCAACTTTAGAAGCCAGGTTACTGTCAGCACTATTTCCTTTCATTTGAACCATTGCCAACTTTTTTTGGTCACGACAATTCCGCGCGAAAGCGGGCTCATATCACTGCAACCCGCGGGACAGAATTTGTTGTTTATATATATTAAAGTTTCGCCCATACAGAAACCGCTGAGGAAAATAATTAGTAGGAAAGTAGCCCGCGAGTTAAGCTTTTGCAAGAAATTGGGACAAAAGACAGCCAAGATATGGTAATTCGTTTTGTGGCAGAAAATGGACGAGGATAGAAAATCGCTCGGAGCTTCAAATTTTTGATTTTGAACCTGGAAAGGGTCCACTACATGTACAGATGCCCGGTTCGGCAAATTCAGTACCTAGCTCTGGAAAGTATTTATGCCATGTTGATGATTCGAATTCACGCGTTTTCGTCACCTAAATTATAAGATTTGCATGGAACTAAACCTTCATTTTCGAGAGAGAGTAAAAGGACATGTTTTCCACACTCGTTTTATTCTTGTTTATATTTTAACAGATTGCTTTTACTTAAATGCTTTCATCTAGGTCACACATTGTTACATAACATGGAGAATAAGGGTAGGTCAAAGTTTTTTGTGATGATTCCATGGAGAAAGTAATAATAATAATAATAATAATAATAATAATAATAATAATAACAATAATACTTTATTTATATAGCGCTATTTCTATCACCATCCAATAGCGCTTTACAATCTGAAACGTCTAATAACAGAAGCAAATAATGCGAATAATAAACATTTTAAGAATCCCAACTGGCCGGAGGCCAACCAGTTGGCTATTTACAAGGATAACCGAGGACTTGAACCAGGGACCACCCAGAGCAAGATCAGCTTGCGGCCAGAGTGGGATTTGAACCCGGGGCAACCGCATAGAAATCCATCACCCTAACCGCTCGGCCATCCTGTATTAATTTATTTCTTTATTTCATTTTATTTTATAACAGAGAATTCTTTTTAATCTTGTGTTTGCATGGAAATGTGATTTACCATCAAACCATGACTCCTTCTTGGCTGGAAGCGCATGCGTCTTACATCAGCAGACATCGGAAGTCAACCGCTGACCAAATAACATTCATCACGGGCTCAGTACAAAACACCGCTCTTCTCAAAATTCCCATGATTCCCGCTGGTTTGTTCCGGCGTTCTTTTTCACTGACTATCGAGAGATCGAGATAACCGTTGCTATGGACACCGGGCTTGGCACATACAGTGACAGCGATATCATACTTGCGGTGTCAGACGGAAGAAAGTTTGTCGGGTTCATGATTGCCGATAAATCAAACTACGGCAACCACGCCCCGTGTTTTGGGTTCGAGGGTATTCCTGGAAGTACCTTGACTCAGGGGAGGCAGATAAGTAAGACTGGACCCAGAACACGTGATTCCTTCTACCCCAGCCAATTTTTCTTCACTATTAAGCTGGATGAAAAAAGAGGGTTTTGCTACACTGCGCAAACACAGAAACGCAGCTTTGTAGACAGAGGACCTTACCGTAAATTATGGACCTCAACCTGACCAATGAGTGATCGAGAGATTCGTCGGCCATATGAATAAGGCAAGCTAATACAACCTTTCTTTCCTCAATTCCGAAATGGACAGCCAACACCAGTCCATTAATACCACGCGTATCTATATCTTATAAAGGGATGTTTGTAAACAATTTGGAAAGGATATCGTTTCGTCCACGTTGAAACCGCTGCCTTAACTGCGCATTCTCCGGTCTTCTAAGAACGTGCACTGACAATCCCCCCCAGGGGGGTACTCCCTATAATGGTGTATACGGGGAGGCTCCTTTTTCTCGATTCAGGTATATGAAAGAGTAGGGATTTCACGAGTCGAAGTATATGAAAGGATTGGGAAATCTGTCATTGAGGTATTTAAAAGGGCCTTTCATTAAAACATTTCAAACACACATACCTTATGATTGTATTGTTTTAATGTATTGAACTCTACATGAAAATTAGACTTCCTGTTTTAGGTATACGAAAGGGGTACTATTTGTCAATGGAAGGTATACGAGAGGGATACCTTTTCTGTCAAAAATGGTATAAAAAAAGGGTAAGCGGTCGGACTTCGGGAGTTCCTATCAGGTCTTCCTTAACAACTGAGAAAGTTTAATAAACGCACTGTCGATGTAAGTTGCGCTATAGGTTGTACTGATCGCGTCTGGTGTGGCCATTCGAAACTGTAGTATCACCTCTGATTTCGTAAGGATGATCCTCTTCATTTCCTGACAGATCACATTCCGGGGATAAACTACTGGTAGCTGGAATAGGGAGCTTAAGTAAAGACGACGACGACAGCAACGAAAACGTTATTTCGAAATATAACTTCTCGTTTTTGTAACTCTTTCACGATTATTCAAAATTGTTTAACTGACAAAATGCTGGCGAACTTTCCAGGAACTAAATAGCTATGAGCGACGTCAAAGTAAGAAGATAGAAGGAAAAAAATTGCCGTCATGCGCTCACGTTCTCGAGAAAACATAAAATTTGGTCATTTCACGTTGTTGTTTTGCAGAGGACGGCAACGAAATGTACTAAAATGTAAAACGCACGTGCAGGCGATTGTTTTTGCTAATTAATCCTATTGTTTTGTAACGTTCTCGTAAACGACGTCGCCCTTGTTCCTTAAGCTCCCTAATATTTCCTCTAATTTCATCAGAGGGGTCCCCATCGTACATATGAAATATATGAAAGATTACATTCTGAAGGTTAAGCGCTAGCAGCTGTAGTCTTTCCTGTCGACTTCTCAGGGGAGGATCCAGCGTTCTCTTTAAAGACATAACTAAAGGTAATCGACTTGAGCCAAGCTAATACAACCCTTCTTTTCTGAATTCCAAAATGGACAACCAACACCAGTCGGTTGAAACATCAAGTGTATTTATATCTTGTAAAGGGTCATTGGTAAAAAAGTTTGAGAGGATATTGTCTCTTCTGATTTGAAACCGCTGCTGTAACTGCGCCTGTTCCAGCCGTCTAAGGACATTTCGAACGTGTAATGTCAATTCAAGATTTCGTGCCTGATCACATTCTTGGGCTATAGAACTCGCAGCTGCGATACTGCGTGCCATTTCACCAGGGGGGTCGCCACCCTGAATTGCAAGATCATCAGATTTTGATGGGTGACTATTCGAAACTGCAGTATTCCCTATGATTTCGTAAGGATGATCCTCGAGACTTCCTGACAGATCATATTGCGGGGATAAAGTACTGGCAGCTGCAATATTTCCTCTAATTTCGTCAGAGGGGACCCCATCATTTCCTTCCAAATTACATTCTGGAGGGTAAGCGCTAGCAGCTGTAGTCTTTCCTGTCGGCTTTCCAGGGGAAGCCCCAGCGTTCTCTTTGAAGACATAGTTGAAGACAATCGACTTGAGTGCGTGTGACGGGGTGGCTCCCTCCCTCATGTGAATGTCTCGTAACAGTTTGAGAGCCTTGTACAGCTCTCTGTGGACTGGGGAGAGCCGGTTGCGGACAAGGTTCAGCTCAGCCAAGGAGAAAGATAAACGCCAATATGCTCCATCCTATTGAACAAGGGAAGAGGGGGTATTTACATTATTAATTTGGAAGGAATTCACAAAAGCACATCGAGACCAACCTACTGGTGTCACGCACGATATAAGACGAGCTAATCTGCCCACCTATGATACTACAAAAATAATATGTACCATTGAAGCACATCGTATTTGAAAACTATAAAAATACTGGTTATCTGTAGAAACAGATAGGAATCTAGGAGGGCTGTCAGTCTGATATAACAGGGTGGGGCTCTAAATTACGACTGGATTAATTTACTCTATTCGGCAAATTTTGAAAATTCGTGAAATTTTGGGACATCGTAGTAAAAAGAAATTATGAGAATATTTCTTCTCCCATGGTCAGAATTGTCCGTCAAAAGTCTCTGAAACGGTCGGTACGGAAAACGTCTATAGGTGAGAAATAGTATTACGCAATGTGATATAGAATGGCTCCTTCCGCTAGCTACTAAGATTACAAATTACAATAAAACACGTCTAATAACCTTCTTGATTACTGTTATTGCGTGATATCCCACGGTCGTGTCGAATATTGCTGGTGCTGGTTGTGGGCTGCGGCATGGCCGGAGAAGGTCCGGCCAATCAGAGAACGGTACAGATGGGGTCAGGTCAACATCGATATCTAATGACGTATACTCGTACCCATGCCACTGAACATGTAGAAGTACACCGACTGAACTCATCCTAACCAACGGATGGCTGCTCCCAGTTCCCCCAGACTGCTGGCTCAAGTTAAAGCTCAGATTCCTGTATTTCTGCCGCTGTACTGAAAACCCAGCTCTCCAAGTCAACAAGACCAAGTAATTTTTCAACTTCTTAGGTGAAAGGTAGTCATCCCTCAAAAATTCCTGCCACAGTTGTTTCGTTTCATCATCCAGTGAAATAACTGTGGTATTGGATGACACAGACGAACCAGCATACACGAGCCTGCTGTGTCCCTTGAGCAGGGTCAACTCCATCATGAAATCAAACTCGTCTGGTTTCCACAACTTTGTCTCTTCTGCTACACTTCCTGGGATGCAAACATAACATATTAGAGGGGCATTGATATTGACAGTATATTGTTACATTAATGACAACTGTAAACATAGTTCATATAGGGAAATGGTTATGAAACCTAGTCAATTTCTTTGTTTTGTGTTTTTGTTTGCTATTTTGTGGGTTGATCACCATCACCATCACCATCACCATCACCATCACCATCACCATCACCATCACCATCATCATCATCATGTCGAGCTAGCTCGGACACTCATGATCCTGCCTCTCCAGCCGTTTCTGTCCGACATCACCGTAGACAGACATCGGCGGAGGCGGTAGCAATGTATTTCTTTAGAAACGTTTTCAGCCTTCGTTTGTATTTCACTAAGCCTCCTATTTTCTTTTTTATTTTCCAAAACGTATCACTGATGACGTCCTGGAAGAAAAAAGCGCAGTAAAATAATGATCTATCCATCTTCTGTTCGATGCAAGCAGCAAGAGATGTAACGGTGAGTGAAGGCTATGGTGACAATGATAGTAACCATGAAGAAACCAGGAAGAGATTCCTTTCTGTCGTTAAGTTCTGCAAGAAAATTTTTTTAAATACGTTCTTCATTCCTCTCCTAGAAGAAAAATGCTCTCAATATCCTAGGCAGGCTCACCTGTTAATATCAGCTTGCACTGCAAACGAGGGTCCATTTGTCCCACTGTGTCAACCAAGTCTCTCACGAGTTCTCTCACTTGTCTTCCAATTTCGCATCTTTCGTGACCGCACTGTTCGTCTCCAAAGTGGAATTCTCCCACTGTGTTGTCTCTGATGGCACGGGGAATGTCCCGGATGATATGCGTCACAGCCTCTGGAGCTGGAGGCATGTGCAAGGCCGATGAAGAAGGGTTTCGCTTAAACTGGACAAATTCCGACATCAGTGGCTCAATCCGTGTTGCCAGAACGCAAGGGTGCCCCGGCTTCCACAGTAACGGTAGTAAGCCCTCCTGCTTTGGCCTCAAAGCAGCGCAATCCGTGCGCAAACGTTCACAACCTGTAGAAGCTACGCTGCAATGATTGGTATTTACTCTCGCTTCTTTGAGATCTTCTAAAACTATAGTGAAGGCAAGTTCTACATTTTTTTTCAGGATACTAATCAACTTGGGAACTGGATAAATCATCGTGTCGGTGAACCCGCTCGCCCTTATTGCTTCTGGAACCTTTCTATCCAGGGTTTCGATAATGTCGACAGTAACGTCTCCAAACCTGTAGTCCGTCATCATATCATCAACAAAATGCAATGTCTCAGCTACAAAATCAAAGTCTACGCCAATTTTCCGTCGCATTTTTGCCAGTGTGAGTTTTCTACTCAAAATGTCTTTCACAGTTTCTCCATTGAGATTAGGACAGTCTTGCCATGTTTCAGATGCCAGCATTCTTAGATGGTCAGCGTCTTCTCTTTCTGCAGCAATATGCGCAGGCGTATTACCATCGATGTCTCTTGCGTTCCTGTCAGCCCCAGCATCAAGTAACACTCGCGTGAAATCAGAGAATTTTGGATGACCCACTGTGCTACCAATGCTGCCGACAGTCGTGAGGTGTAGACACGTGGACCCTTAAATGAGTAATATATACCTCTTACTAACTGAGTTCGAGGTCCGTACTGTAAGTTATGGACCGAGTTTTTTCCCATCGTTCGCGCTTGGGCGATAAATTAATGGGGAAAAACGGTACTTACGTTACGGACCGAGAAAACGAGGTTAGTAAGATATTTATAGACCCTATGCAAAAATGGCTGCCTTTAGATTATTCTTCTGTTCGAATTCAAAATAGCCTCACTAACCTCGTTTGGGATAACAAATTCTTTAGTATTGTGATCTTAAAGGCGAGGTTAGTGAGGCTATTTTGAATAAGAACAAAAGAATAATTTCAAGGCGGCCATTTTTGCATTGGGTCTATTATATCTCTGAGGTTAACCCAGCGCGCGGAAAAAAAAATACTAATTAAACTCAAGCGGGCCGTACTGTAGAATACGGCCCGTAAAATTGGCCAATCACAGCGCGCTTACTAAGTGAGAGATATAATAAAAGAATTTATTTATTACTGACCTGCAGCTGAAGGACAGGTGTCTGATGCTAGTTTAGCAATAGTTGGACGGAATATGCATAAAAAATG
>JAEMWC010001890.1:0-25000 GCA_016490735.1 Pachyseris speciosa | reverse complement strand
CTCGTGTTTTAAACTTGAGAAAACACTCCTGCTCATTTATTAAACATTACACAACAAATTTCACCATTAAGCTTGTTGAACTAATTTCCAAATTTAACAATTTTATAAAACAACTATCAGGAAAAGATAGGTTTCAAAATTTATTCTGTTTGAAGGTATAAGTATGAAAATTTTTCGCAACTGAAGTATAAATGAGTCATCAGATCATACTTATTGCATGACGACAGCATGAAAAATTTATGGATACAAATAACCGTGCAAATGTTTACAAAATACTTAAAACTACAAAACATTTTCTTAGATAATAAAATAATGGTATCAAAGAAAATTGCAACAATTTTCAAAAATACCGTAGTAACAGCTCTATTAACCGCCCCGCCCCCCTCGGGGGAGGGGGGGGGGCTTACTTAATCTTAGGCCTCATTAATAGGGGGGGGGGCTTATTTCAAATCTTAAACATGTCATTTTTGTTTTAAAATAGTTTTTGTACAAAACTCAAACAACTGCAGTGCAATTTTAAGTATTTAAACAAGCACTGCCACAGCATAATTAGCAAATTTTAGCACTTTCTGGAGCATAAATTCATAAAATGTAGTAAATATGGTGTATTTTGTACAGAAATACATTAAATTTAGTTAGAATGTTCTTTCAATGCATGGTTTTGCTACACTAATAGTAGTATTGACTTTGTTCTGACATGCTTTGTTACTAGGGCTCTTTTGGCGAATTCTGCGCGCGCGGTTAACCTTCAGTATATACAAGTGTGATCGTTAAGTTGTTGAAGACATTTTACGAATGGTTCAGAGATGCGACCAGCTAATATGGACAGCTGAGGGCCATGAAAAACTGCCATAAAACACAAATAAATTTACAACAACAGTCTATTTGAAAAACATAATTTGCTGTCGTTAATGCACGCCTATTTGTACAGAATCTTCATCATTTTGTGAGCATAATTTCGGAAATCAGGAGCATAATTTGGGAATTCTGGCATAATTTTGGCATAATTTGGCAAAATTTCAAGCACTGCTAGTAGCATAATATGCCACTTTTAGGAGCACAATCCACCAAGGCCTAGGACTAATTACAAAATCTCATGTCCCAAAAGGGGGGAGAGGGCTTATTAGAAAAATCTATTTCCAAACGGGGGGCTTATTAGAGAGGGAGGGAGGGGGGGGTTAATAGAGATGGGGTCGGCTTAATAGAGCTTTTATGGTAATTTGAAAATTCCAAGATTCCAAGTGGCCAAAGTCCGCCTGAAAGACCCACTGACATCGATATTGACATGTTGGGCCATGGCACCCTAAAAATAGTCTGAAATGGAGGGAGGGGTCAGAGGCAGATCCAGGATTTTTGAAAGGGGGGTTGCTAACAAATTTTCAAAAGTCATGAGTGAACTAACAAGCCGTAATAGAAGTCGGGACATCAGCTCTTCCAGTGTATATCCTAATATAAGAAGTATGTAAAACATGCAAAATGGGGGTGACCAAACAATCTCCCCCTGGGTGTATGTTAATTAACCAAGTCCTTAAGTCCAAAGAAGGTCTGAGAGGGTGCCCTGCCTATTAATTTTTTTATTATTCCCCCCAGCAGCTTATATGGATCCTCTGTTTATTAATTTTTCAAGTCCAAGATAAGGATGACCCAATAACTAACAATTTATTGATATTATGCAATACTTTTTGGCAGTTCAAAGTGTATTTTTCACATTACTGACATGGGGAGGGTGGCTTATATTCAGGTGGGAGGCTTGCTAACTTTGCTTGTTAATGTTAACTTTGTAGATAACAGGCCTCAGTTGTTCAAAGAGCAGATAACTCTATGCAGCGGATAAGTCGCTAAAGTCGATAAAATGCATCAGTTGCGATACATTTTATCGGCTGGATAGTGACTTATCCACTGGATAGAGTTATCCGCTCTTTAAACAACTGGGGCCAGATTAATAAAGTGCCAAACTGCAAACTACAAAGGGTCCAAACAACAAACCATTGGCATTGCAGAAAAAGAAAATAATACAGCTTGTACTTACAGTTCGGTTTGAATCACTCTGATGTTGTTTTCAATCATATCAGCCTCCTCTCCATTGAGGTCAGGAGAGGGGAGGGCGCTTATACACGAACAGAGTCCAGAGTTTCAAAATCTTGGTCCTAAAAGCCCCGGGGCTTATACACAAGGGGCTTAAACGCTAAGGTTTATGGTACATGTATCTCCAAATCTAATTATTAAGTATCAAGTGAAAATGAAGTTTGATAAACCATCATTTGTCAAAATTCATCCACTAAAATTCCAACCCTCCATTTATTTTGACTCCCTGTTTATTACATTTTTCAAATATTTTTAACCTCCCATTTCTTTTGCCCACCCCCACCCCTATTTATTGGGCACCAGGAGAGTAATTGGCACTTTTTACCAAACTGTTGGAAAATGGGAAGGGTCATAGTCAGGGAGTCAGAAGTTCAAAGCAGACTCAAGTGTTAGTGTTAGAGAAAAGAGAGGACAAGGGGAGAGTACAGTGGTGTATGATCTGTATGGTTGAGGAAAGATGGTCACTCATTTACACTTTCTGTAGTGATTGTGAGAACTGCTTGACTGCGCCAAACTACCAATGTTGTACATTAGGTGACTACAAGACATTGCCACATTGATGTTAAAAGTTAAGCACAATCTCGTACCTGTGAATATTTCTGACTTATTTAATTTAAATAACACTAAGTATAACTTACGGAATAGTGACTTTGAACTACCAAGAATCGAAACTGTTAGATTTGGTAGGAATTCAATAAAATATATGGGAACTCTCATTTAGTTGAAGTTTTTTATTTATTTATTTATTTTTTCTTTTTTTTCTTTTTCTTTTTTTTTTTTTTCATTTAGTTGAAGTTGCCAAGACACTTAAGAATGATAGAAACTCCTAACTCATTTAAGAGGAACATTAGGAAGGTAGACCTTTAAACTCTTGTAAATATTTAGACGTTTTTTTAGGTTTTTTAACTAAAAGTAATAAATGATATTATTTTAGTGATTTGTATCTGGTATTTCACTCAATATTTTACAGTGTCCCCCATTAGCTTATAGCTAAATACATAGACACGTAGGTAAAGTTTTCATTTATTCATTCATTCCAGAGAAGTTTATGGCTTTAAATAGCACTAAGAAAATGTTGAAAACTAATTTGATTGTTGTACAGTCAGGTAATGTCAGAGCTAGTCGGAAAGGCATTTACAGCAAAAGATATTTCAAGCAGCAAAGACTTGATTATCTGCTAGGACGGTCAGGGCACACTTAAGGCAGGGGTGCACCTGAACATATAATACTTAACATAGATTTAATGTTAATAACTTGTTCGCATTACAAGCAATCCAGAATCCTTCCTCTCATTACATGAAGCTATGTCGTGGGATATTTTGTGAATTTTTGGGTGATTTTTGGGTATATTTGGGAAGAGATAATTTTACTCAAAGGATTAGTGAAATTTAAGGATTTTGGGAATATTGATGATTTAAGGGAGGAATATATTTTGTATTTAAAGTGGAAAATTAGTAGATGGACACCAAAACAGTTCCCCAGCAACGTGAAGTGGCCTTGTGGGGTGTCAACTAACTGGAAGTGTTTTGAAACATTTTTACTCCATTAAAATCCCTTCTTCGAACTCCTTCAAATTTCACACAAATTCACGTTTACCCCTACCGTAATCAAGAATTTTCGTTTGAAAAACCTATATTTTGGAGTGTTTTTGCATCGGTCATGAGGAACATTTACCCCCCCACCCCCTCTCTGTCCCCCTCTGGCCTTTCATAAGATTGGAGATTGGCTAATTTGTAGTCTTGTGTATTATACATACCCCTCCTAACTATTCAAGTCCAGCTGCATATCATATCTATGATTGCAAGAAAATACCACAACAATATTGTTTAGTACTCCATGGCCTGATTCCGTCGTTCCGTTTCCTTTTCCGTCATTCCTCGTTTTACCCCCAAACCCTGACAAGGGTTAAGCCCTGGTCAAACGGCGCATGATAGTCGATGATAGTTGATTCTCTCCAAACTATCATCAACTATCACCAACTATCATTCACATGGTCAAACGGCGCATGATAGTCGATGATAGTTGATGATAGTTCACCGGCAGTCGCGCGAGCAAAGGTCACGCGAGCAGCTAGTTCCAGGCTCTTTCCGCGTAAAATGTGAGCACTAAAATGGCTTCGCGAGAGACAAACTTGTAGAAGTATGAATTTATCGCGACGAAAGAGGGCGGCAGCTTGTTTAATAGTAATCGATTTGTTGGAGGGATGCGGTGTCTCTTCTAATTCTTGCGAGTTGACACTTTCTTCAGAAGATATCTTTCCTATGTTATCTTGGTCTTCAATGTTTTCGTTGTCATGATTATCATCTTGGATGTAAACACGTATTTCTGAAGCTGCAGCTGAGCCTCGCGAGGAACTTTTGGCGGCCATGTTAAACGAGCCCGCCGATTTTCGGGGAAAACAGCTGACCAAAAACTATCATGAACTATCATACGCGTGGTCAAACGAGAAAAACTATCATCGACTATCATGAAGAATTTGAACACGTTCAAAATGAATGATAGTTGATGATAGTCGATGATAGTGCATGATAGTTGGTGGTCAAACGGAAGCGCGCGCTTCAACTATCATCGACTATCATCAACTATCATCGACTATCATGCGCCGTTTGACCAGGGCTTAATACTGACGAACGAAACATAGACTTACAGGAACCGAAGTTCTTGCAGAAAAATTATTATTTGCTGCTACAACAAAGATCTGATTTTCATCTTTAAGTCATTGGATTAATGACTGAACATCTCATTTTGGGCCCAGTTGCTCGAAGCATGGCTAGCGTTAACCCGAGTTTTAAGAGCGGATGTCTGTAAATATCGACCAGAGGTAGGAATTATAAAATTTTCGGAAAATCCGAAAAAATTCTGTGGACTACCCTAGGTATTCTATTAATGAAAATATAAATTTTACTTTCATCGGATGAATATTTTGGTCATATGGATGGTGTCAAGTTCGGGCGCTTTATAACCACTGCCAGATCGCTTTTTCGAGGCCCTAGACCGGGCTACGGAAAGAGCTCGATTTGAATGTAATTGAAATATTATTCAAGCCACAAAGCTTCTAATCACATTCAAGAGGTTTGAACACGCATTTTGAGCGGTCGTGCCCTTGAATTGATTGCGACTAGAATATTTTACACATTTTTAAATATTTACAAAATTTTGAGGATTTCGCGGGAGGAAAATTTTGTCCAAATTCGAAGGCCAAAAATCACACCCGGTACCTAATTTCAAACAACAAAAACCATTCTACATTAAAAAGCAATCTCGAAGCTTTCAAAATATGTTTTTGAAACTTTGGGCAACATGTGAAATGAATTTTTGGGAACGCGAAATTCACGGAGCACTTGAGTGAAATTTGACCCTTCTGACTTGACAGTTTTGAGGTTCGGCGCGACACAAATCAATACTCAAACAAATATTTCAGCCAAAATAAGTGTAATTTAGGCAATCTCAAGTCTTACAGTTATACATACATGCTTCATAGGCATTGAATACAAAATTTACAACAATTTTCAGCCGTAAAGAACTCATATCCCAGCTTTTAGGTGCTAAACTTGCCTCGCCAAATAAATGTGAAGATGCACTGGGCCAAGTTCTTTACACTCAAAGCCAGTAGTTCACAATCTACACCAAATATCTATCCTGTGTAGTATATAATCAGGTCCACGATATGTTTGTTTGTACCTTTTTTCCTTGTTCGTCCTCATTTCCGCAAATACTACCAGCGAAAATCGACGTGTCACGAGTCTTGTGGAGGTGCTGTTACGTGATTTGAGATTGTGTTGCATAACATAACAAACGGAGATCGAACCCAGGACTCGGGACACAGGCACTTCGTGTACGTGAGCTTGTTAGGAAAAAATAAATTCTAGGTAGGTACTAAACCATTCTACATTAAAAAGCAATCTCGAAGCTTTCAAAATATGTTTTTGAAACTTTGGGCAACATGTGAAATGAATTTTTGGGAATGCGAAATTCACGGAGCACTTGAGTGAAATTTGACCCTTCTGACTTGACAGTTTTGAGGTTCGGCGCGACACAAATCAATACTCAAACAAATATTTCAGCCAAAATAAGTGTAATTTAGGCAATCTCAAGTCTTACAGCTATACATACATGCTTCATAGACATTGAATACAAAATTTACAACAATTTTCAGCCGAAAAGTACTCCGGCATATCCCAGCTTTTAGGCACTAAACATATGTGAACATGCACTGGGTCATGTTCTTATCACTCAAAGCCAATAGTTCACAATCTACACCAAATATCTACTCTGCTTAGTATATAATCAGGTGCACGATATGTTTGTTTGTACCTTTTGTCCTTGTTCGTCTTCATTTCTGCAAAAAGATCCAAAAACTACAGCGAAATCGCCGAACGCTCGACGTGTCACGCGTCTCGTGCAACAGCTGTTGCGTGAGTCGAGATTGTGCTGTCCATAACCTGAAACGCAAGTCAGTTTTATTTCCGGGTTGTGAAAAAAAATCGATCACTGATCTACATATTATAGTTGCGCCAATGGAATAAGATGAAGCTCAAATTTTCATACGTTGCTGTTGTACAATGATCACAGATTCCTGGTCCTCGAACGTGTCAAACAATCCTCTGGTGCAATGTAAATAATGTGTTCTTTTTGTTCGTTTGTTGTAGTAAAACACTTTTATTTGTCCCGATTGTCTATCAGATGAGGAGATAACCTAATACGTTGTGCAATACTTTTTTAACACTCATTATATAAAGCATGTGCACAAATAACAACGTCCCAATACAGCCTAATCTTGTGCTTGCGGCATACATTTTGGTAGCGTAGTTTCGTGGTATATAGTTTTCTCTAGCATTGAAAATAAGAAAGCTTCATTGCCAGCTAAAACACATCTGCTCGCTGATGTGGACGATACAGCATGCGAATATGGAGCGTTGGTTGGGGGAAAGTGCGGTTCAAGTACCAAATACCCGGGCACACTGAGTACGAGCGTATCAGAGACTGCAACCGGTCAATTGAACTCCACTTCACAGACACCCTACAAGTCAGTATTGAAGACGGAAGCAGAGCTGATATTAGCGAGGGTTGGTAAGGTTGAGACACACCTTCTTTTTACTCTCGTGCTTAATAAGCTGTACTATGGTGCTGTGCACGCGCGCACCGGAGTTGCAAGGCAGGTAAAAATAAATAGGTTTACCTATTGCCTCATAACTTGATTTATTAATCAACGGGTGTCAAAAGCGTATAACGCTTTTTTGCAAGCTAGAGCTGATGTATAACACTCTACATGCGATTTCCTTGCTCTCAGTCTGATCTTTCTGGTATTTTATCTGGTGAAAGAACAATCAGGAATTATAAAGTGCTTGCTGATTGGCCAAGATAAGGAATATCCATGCACATTCCCCGAGAAATTCAGTTTTATTTTATTTTTGTGTTTTGCACTCTTCCTCCGAAATAATTAATGGCCAGTCCCCACAGCATACTAAGATGAAGATATACGCTGTAGGATTGAAGAAAAATCTTTTACCCGACCCGGTTTTATGCTTTCTTCAGTTCCATACCCAAGTTCTACACAACATACAACCGGTACGTAGTTCTGAAAAAAGTAAACTTTTAGGATCAAGGGGCTGATATTCTGTATTCTGAGAGCTGCTCATGAAGATTCTTTTGCTGTTTAAGAATAAGGTACTTCGTACTTCTACGGTAGTCCCCGGTAAGACAAGGTAGCCTGCGAATAAAACTAGATTTGATAACATGCTGAGGGAACCAGCACACTTTGCACTCATTCCCAAAGGAGCTGGAAATAAAACAAAGCTGGATCTTTGAGCATGTCTTGAGGATTGTGACTAAACTTGGGACTGAAAATATATCGTGTGATATAACATTCTGCCCATAAATTTTATCTTTACTTCCTTTGCTGGCAAAATTCGTGCTATGAACGATCACCTATCAAAGCAATAAGCATCTGCTTCCTTCTATGATGAAAAAAAAAAACTCTCCCTTTGGAATGTATTTTGCTATTGTCTCTCGCGTCTTGGAATGCGATCGCGGACATCGACTGTACCGGAAAGAAGATAAGTGTTACCCTTGTCCCTAAACGATTCTTGCAACAGCAATATTGCAATATTTCCTCAGTCGGGCAATGAATATACCCATGCGCTCCCGATATACCTAAATTGCAGTTCCCATTATGTTTATTTTCATTTTTATTCCAGGTATATTATAACTTCATGGCTCGAGCTTTGAAATGTCGATTTGTCCGAAGCACCGCCAGGATTCTGGTATCGGATGGCGCTGTCGGCAAAAGTTACAGTTCGAATTAGTGCTACGATTCAGGGCGTGGATTACTTTCCTACCGTGACGTCATCAAATTCTAAAATCAAAATAGCAAGGTTTTCTGAGTTTTTATTTACACCAGGTTGAAGATAACTTCAAAATAATTATTTTCTCGAGTTCCCAGTTCCTTAGCGTCTTTAGTTTTTAAAGAACGGAAATTTTCATAGTGCGTGACCAAGATAGGTCAGCTGTATGGCTGAAAAATAGTGTTCCCTTATGATTTTCAGCAGTTAAAACATTTCAAGAATTCGAATATCTATATGTATAGTAGCTCAGAAACAAAAAGAAAACCCCTTTATCGCATAAGTTAATGTACATTGTATTGGTTGATTTGGGGAACCTTACTTGTATATGTACTTACTTCAGTGTATATGGCGTCTGCATACAATTACAAAGCTCCTTAAAGTTGCGTGAAAATTAAAAGTTTAGGCAGATAACTCAGAAACGGTGTGCCACACAGATCTGAGTCTTATGAAATTGCTCATTTGCCAGTCTTTTGTCGCATCTCATTTTCTTGGCTTGTTTCATGGAACGGTTTCGGAATTTATTCTTGTACGTCGGGTTTTTTGCGTGACGGTGAAAACGATCTATAAAGACTACTGTACTGCAAGAAAAAAGGCACCAGACAAGTGAGCAGGGGAAGTGTGCCGAGGTCAGGTTATCAGTGTTCTATTGTGATTTTTTTTCAATCTAGAATTTATTTTTTCCTAACAAGCTCACGTACACGAAGTGCCTGTGTCCCGAGTCCTGGGTTCGATCTCCGTTTGTTATGTTATGCAACACAATCTCAAATCACGTAACAGCACCTCCACAAGACTCGTGACACGTCGATTTTCGCTGGTAGTATTTGCGGAAATGAGGACGAACAAGGAAAAAAGGTACAAACAAACATATCGTGGACCTGATTATATACTACACAGGATAGATATTTGGTGTAGATTGTGAACTACTGGCTTTGAGTGTAAAGAACTTGGCCCAGTGCATCTTCACATTTATTTGGCGAGGCAAGTTTAGCACCTAAAAGCTGGGATATGAGTTCTTTACGGCTGAAAATTGTTGTAAATTTTGTATTCAATGCCTATGAAGCATGTATGTATAACTGTAAGACTTGAGATTGCCTAAATTACACTTATTTTGGCTGAAATATTTGTTTGAGTATTGATTTGTGTCGCGCCGAACCTCAAAACTGTCAAGTCAGAAGGGTCAAATTTCACTCAAGTGCTCCGTGAATTTCGCATTCCCAAAAATTCATTTCACATGTTGCCCAAAGTTTCAAAAACATATTTTGAAAGCTTCGAGATTGCTTTTTAATGTAGAATGGTTTTTGTTGTTTGAAATTAGGTACCGGGTGTGATTTTTGGCCTTCGAATTTGGACAAAATTTTCCTCCCGCGAAATCCTCAAAATTTTGTAAATATTTAAAAATGTGTAAAATATTCTAGTCGCAATCAATTCAAGGGCACGACCGCTCAAAATGCGTGTTCAAACCTCTTGAATGTGATTAGAAGCTTTGTGGCTTGAATGATATTTCAATTACATTCAAATCGAGCTCTTTCCGTAGCCCGGTCTAGGGCCTCACGCTCGAAAAAGCGATCTGGCAGAGGTTATAAAGCGCCCGAACTTGACACCATCCATATGACCAAAATATTCATCCGATGAAAGTAAAATTTATATTTTCATTAATAGAATACCTAGGGTAGTCCACAGAATTTTTTTTCGGATTTTCCGAAAATTTTATAATTCCTACCTCTGGTCGATATTTACAGACATCCGCTCTTAATACATCTTAACTAATGGTTAACGCTAACCATGCTTCGAGCAATTCAGCCTTGGATTTGATACTTTTCATTCTGATTCATAATGATGTGACTATACGATACCTGCTATTACTATTAGCGCTGCACATGTCTGTGTGTGTGGCAGTAGTATTGTTTTCCTGTGGCTCTTCCTGATGTCTCGGACAATCAGTGTTCACATCTTGTTATGAAGTGAGTTCAGCCTCGTAGCCCTTGGCCTTACTGATCAAGAGAACTACAGTGTACGTCTCATACACGAGATAACTGTACGTTTACGACCAACAACTGAAGACCCTTCTTCACTGAATCTGCCCTTTCACTTCTGAGCGTGGTTCGATCTTTCCTGTCTCGTCCAACATCTGAACGGAAATGACGCGAACGACCTGACCAGGGGAGGAGAGGGGAAGTTGACCTGCAGGATAAGCAACTGAAAATAAAAATTAGTCTGCGCGCAATTTTTACAGTGAACGTTGTGGTGAAGAGGATAGGCAATCGGTGATGGCCGCAAGTTAACACAAAGACATTCGTTTTCTTGGATGGATTTTGCATTGTAATTTGAAACGTTCTGTGATAAATTGGCTGGAGGCAGAATGTGACACACCATTATAATGGGGTATTGGGGTCTTCTCAGAAACCGATAAACCGCTCAAAAAAAGTACCCAAAGCCGAAAAACCGAAGTGAATTTCGATGAAAACCGAAAACCGAATCCAAAACCATCAAACCCGAAAATTTACAGAGCCAAATTTCCAAAACCTTTACCCTTTAACTCCCAATTTGTTTTTGAACTCTTTCGGCAATTTTCTCGATGTATATTATATAAAATTTATAATTTAGAACTTATATATCGCATTTTCCATGTGTATATGATCAAATTTGCTTTACAAGCAGATGAAATTGGAATTTGGAAATGTTGGTTTTTGTGGAGAGGGGAAAACCGGAGAACCCGGAGAAAAACCTCTCGCAGAAGAGAAGAGAACCAACAACCGGGTAACCACCAACCCGGGCCACATTGGTGGAAGGCACCACTGCGCTATCCCTGCTCCCCTTGAAAGGAATCTAGATGTCCTATATGAAGGTCTCCCTTGAAATGTTTGCTGCTCTGGAATACCGAGGACTCCAACCTCGTTCCCAGGGCAGGGAAAAGGCCCTGGGAACGAGGTTGCGAGGACTCAAGTTTTATTGTGACGTCACCAATAACGTGTTTTGCTAGCGACTCGTGACCAATCTGGTACCTAGAGTCCTCGGGCTGTTTGGTCAGCGGGTGGACTCCCGGAGAGACTCTGGGATAATGGACCGCCATTTTCCCAGAAAATCTGGGGTAAAAACAATGGAAGCCGTTACGGGCCAGCCAATCAAAAAATTTGATTTGATTTGATTTTTTTGATTTTTTCCCATTTTCCCAGAGTCTCTCCTGGCGACTAACCGCTGGTCAAAGAGCCTGAGGACTCTAGGTACGAGATTGGCTCGCGGCCGTGATGGGCTCCGAGTTGTAATCGGTAGGTACTCAGTTTATAAGTGTGTCTTTGAGCCATTTTTCACTGCAGAAGCTCCCAGGCTGGCATCATTAAGCTGGAATGGAGAGTAGAGACAAACCTTTGAATGAAGCCAGAGGTGAGAGATAATTTCACAACGACAGGGACGCCAAAAGTGTTCGTGTCGAGTCATGGCAGCTCAGAAGTGAAGTCCGTCTCTCTAGCCGTTCTGTGATGAATTCTTGAACCTGCTGTAGCAAGGTAATTTGGGCAAGATCTAACTTGCAAAGAACACAAAGCGTGCCATATTTTGCCAGTAGGTCCGGATAAAAAATATATAAAATGAAGATGGCGGGTTTTCCATTTCGCCACGGTATCCAAATCTCCCAGAATGCAATCCGGGCGCCAAAGAGAAAAACAGAGACTTTCAAAAATTTCTCGGATCAAATGGATGATGCTCGACTCGTTGTAGGCGTGAGAGGCAAAATTGGAGATGAATGCTTTGTCATGAGATCAAGGTTTGCTCTCATTAGGGAATTTGTTTTCTAAAGGAGATTTTGAATTAAAGAATTTGAGGCAAAGATGTGCGTTTTTAGCTTTGCTCCAGGGTGCATAAAACGGCCATTTTTGGTTTTACTTGAAAACAAATAATGATATATGGAACGGGAAACGAAGGTTATTCTCAGTGTATTGGCTCTTAAGGTGGATTTCCACTGTCGCGTAATTTTTACGGCCGCGCGGACGTAAACTTGAACTGGCTTTACGTGCGTAAATAAAACAGAGGCGATGTGTGAAAGGACGCGCGTAAACGTAAAAGTTGAACCTCGCTCAGCTTTTACGTTTACGCGCGTCCTTTCACACATCGTCTCTATTTTATTTACGCACGTAAAGCCAGTTCAAGTTTACGTCCTTGCGGCCGTAAAAATTACGCGACAGTGGAAATCCACCTTTAAAGCGTAAACCAGTTACTGGTTGACACTAAAAACAGACCATAATAATCAGGTCGCTAAATTTGAGAGCGTGGGTGATCTCGCTTGAAAGCGGTAGGCCTGTCTGTCGTACAAATTTGTATCATTGGGGCTTAAAGGGTTAATCGACCTGATACATTTGTGGCACGTGGAGGATACAGACTAAACTATGTTAATTCCATCACGGTATTTGCGCGGATGCTTTTTTGACTGAATTAGTCAGGCCCGTTAACAAGCTTTTACGCGGGGAGGTGCGTTTGAGCGCCGAAGGCGCCAAATTCTAGGGTGGTACCGGGGCATGCTCCTCAGGGACATTTTGAAAAATTGAACTGTCTAAGACAACATTTTGTGCGTTTCGAAGGCCGTTACATAGAAAATCACACAGTTAAGAACAAACGTAAAAGCGTCCATACTTAAGAAAAATTTCTTGGTCGAAATGGATTTTGGAGTAATTGATTAGTGTGCCAAGCTCAAGCCTCCTTGAACGCTTCTGGGCAAACAAATCTACCACTTCGCCCAGACTGGTATCTGTATCGTAGTGAATGTGTATCAATACAAGCGAAGAGAGCCTTCCTTGAACCATGCTGGCTCTGTTGTAAGTGTGGAGCCGTCTTAGAGCTCCTCAGTTTCACAGTCGCAGCTGGTGGCTGGAATATAAAAATTGTGAAACGAATCTTCAAGGGGACCTAAAGATTTGGGTAGAAATTAATAGTATCGAAATAGCAGGGGGTCGCATAGTGGACATAAAATGAAAACGGTTCATTAAATTGGGTTTCATTTCAAACTACACAATAAGTGAGTCAGGACGCGAGTACTACAGTTGCTTTGCGTTTACCTTTCTGTGATAACTTACTTCTTTTAAATCACCGGTATCTCGTAAACGGACTTTCGAGGTCAGTGGGGTGGTGCGTATAGGCCCGTCGCAACCCCCTCCCTACGGGCCTGATCCGGCAAATCTTCTGAGTCTGTTTAAATTAGTGATTTTGCAACCACAAAAAGTTATTCCATAGCTCTGAAAACCTCCATCAAAATTAAGAATTTTGAGAACTTGGACGTGAATTCAGAGATTCGATTGAAATCTTGTCCCGTAGCAATCAGTCATCCTGACCCGTCAGTTTTGACTGTAAAATGGTCTAACATGCGATTGCACAGTTTTTTTTTTTTTTTTTTTTTTTTTTTACATTTTGGGTCATCAGCGGGAACGTAATGTGACATTTACTGTGGTAAGACAAAAGTACTTGACTTGCTTTATAAGTGTATGTCTATATCGTCTTCTGTTTTTTTTTTTTTTTTTTTTTTTTTGTGGTTCTGGTATGTCCATAAGGGGTAGATAGATGTTCAAGAAAGTTTTTCCGAGTTTAACCGTGTTTTTGCCAAATTAGGAATAGACCCATGCCCCCTACTAGCTCGGTCAAGTTTGACGGGCGTGGCTCGAGCGGGAAATTTGAACGACGATTTCAGAGCGAAAACACAGTGGAATTCGAAAAAACGTTTATGAACAGCTATCTAAAACAGAAGACGATATAGACACCTTAAAACAGGACTATTGAACCTCACAGCCCTACCATGTCAGAACTTTGCTTCAAATAGAAAATGGGTAGTAGACGCCCCCAACTCATCCTGCTGGCCTTGTTAATTGCTTCCATCGGTACAGACGTAAACGGTGCTGATGTCGTCCGAAACTGAAGAAACCAAAAACCAAATAGGAAAAACCGAAAACCAAGTCGGATACCAGATCCGAAAAACCGCTTGTTTTTTGGCCGAAAACCGAAAACCAGAAATCGCAAAAACAGCAAACCGTAAGAGACGCCAAAACCGAAAAACCGTAAAAACCGGCCTAAAAATGTTCAAAACCGAAAACCCCAACGCCCCTTCCATTATATAGTTAACACTGAATTCATCAGTGGTGAAGATTAATTACAAATTCTCTTATATGGTAGGCTAGTATAATCGCATAAATAATTTGATCCAATGTCTAAGTTCACTTGTGTGCTCTCACAATTCCGTCGGGTATACTGTGCTTACTGTCTGACATTCGAGAGAGTGTGTCCACCCACCCCATTACATTATGCATTGAGGTAGGGATCGAGCCCTAGCAATTGTGCGGTCGTGAAAGAGTGTTTTGGTCTTCGTATGAAAGAGTGATCCATTACATTAGTCAACATTAGTCAACATTGTGCTTGGCGCGTAGTGTTTTTACTAATTCCATTAAAATGGAATTAGTTTTGTGATTCGTTGTCAAATAGATTTATTAGTCTATGGTGTAAAATGTCCTCTGGTTCTCAGGTTACTTTTTTACGTGGGTGTTTCTTTAACCTTTCAACTTTAGAAGCTAGGTTACTGCCATCACTATTTCCTTTCATTTGAACCATTGCCAATTATTTCGGTCTCGACAAATTCCGCGCGACTTACGCGAGGTGGCTTTTACCGCTGCTCTTCTTCTTGTATAAGCGGGGTATATCGCCGCGACGCGAGGGACAGAATTTGTTGTTTATATATACTGAAGTTTCGCCCATCAGAAACCGCTGAGGAAATAATTTGGTAGTAGAAAAGTAGCCCGTGAAATGAGCTTTCAAACGATGGTTTTTGCAAGAAATTTGGACGAAAGACAGCAGAAAGATAGTTTTAACGTGGACTTTGGTTTATTAATTTTCTACCGTTTTGCGGCAGAAAATGGACACGGATGAAAAATCGCTCGGTATTTATATTCAAATATTTAATTTTAAACCTGGAAAGGGTCCACTACATGTACAGATGCCCGGTTCGGCAAATGGAGTACCTAGCTCTGGAAAAGATTTATGCGATGTTGATGCTTCGGATTCACTCGTTATCGCCACCTAAATTATAAGATTTGTATGGAATACACCTTCGTTTTCGAGACAGTAAAAGGACGTGTTTTCCACACTCGTTTTATTCTTGTTTATATTTTAACAGATTGCTTTTACTTGTGATATCATTATCCCGGTCCGGCAAATTGAAAATACATTTCATGATTGCGAAAATTTACAATTTCTCCGCACCTTCTATACATTTCTTAATAAAATCGGCGGCCATGTTTACAGGGATTTTGTTGTGAAACCGGGTGCCAACTGCAGGTGCGTGACCGGAATTGTTGGCGATGAAGATCGTCTGTTTTATCCTGTCTGCGCGCTTTTCCTGACGAGTTTTTTTCTGAGTACAAAGATTTTTGTTTTTTCTGAGTTTTGTCATCATTTGCAACCTATCATTCATCTCATCCCGCACAAAGCTGTCCTGTGATATTCATCTTTGCACAAAATGTCTCAGACCTCAACTTCCCTTACATCCAGGGGGACCTACACCAGGCCTCGCTTTGAAAGAGAGGCCTAAGGTAATTCGGAAATGGCCTATTGATGCACGATACTCTTTCTTAGCTTTTCACTATACAATTACTAAGTTGAGCCCCGGAGTTGACCTGAGTTTGCAAACGCATTTGCGTAAACTACTGATACCGCTCGCCCAACCTCGTTCCCAGGGTCTCTCCTCTTCCCGCCTCCTGGAGCTCCAGGTTAAAGCTCCAGGCGGCGGGAAGAGGAGAGTCCCTGGGAACGAGGTTGCCGCTCGCCAGGCGGTAGTTTACTTTATTCAGAATGACGCACTTTGTTCGTGGTGAAGTCGCCATTTGTCATGTCTCTCCAGTTGGCTTTTGATGATCACCTGAAGTAACAATCTTTCTTGGTGCTAACTAATTAGACATTCTGGCGGTTTGCCTTCAGTAAATAAGCACAACAGCCTATTTCCGAATAGGATACTTCACAAATTAATGTGATCAAGTAAGCTGAAGCCACTCAAAAGGCACTAAGGCCACAAGGTAGCGGGCATTACCCCTTAAATCTACCAAAGCAAAGATTAAGCCCAAGCATTAGCAGCCATGGACAGCTGTTTCGGCCTTGTTAGGCCTCATCAGCATGGCATAGCTAATGCTCAGGCCCAAGTACCCACATATCAATAAAACAAGCAATGAAAACGTAAAGCTTGTGGGATGTGGCTGGAGCTTGTGGGATGGAGCTTTAGAGTGGCTTCAGCTTACTTGATCACATTAATTTGTGAAGTATCCCTGTCACTCCAGCCACATCCCACAGGCTTTACGTTTTTATTTCCGAATAGACTTTTTTTGAGATACAGCTCAGGGCGGCAATTTACAAATGTATATTCATTCTTTTTAGCACTGCGAAGAAATTGATTTTGGAACAAAATGCTTCCTGGAAAAAGGCATCTTCGAAGTATACCAACTTCTTTTTTGAGCTCAAGAGTGAAGGGGAGAAACCATCATTTGACACAAGTACACTCGATATAACATGAAAAGTCACTGAAAAGCGCAGTGTGCAGACGTGTATACGATAACTGGTAAAAGGCGCTTGAAAAAAGAATATTGGATGAACCATGACGCCGTACAATCTTTTCGAAGTTTCCACAAAGTGAGAATGACACGATCGCACTGGCCACTTGATCATTTCCGTTTCAAACCCTTCACATTCAAGGTCGGGCAACCTATTACAAGAAGACAAACGAAAGACATACAAAACGGCTTTGTGGCCATTTCCTCTGGGCACTTTGCTTTTTCCAATGTTTTGAGAGCCTTCTTGAATTCTTTAAGTGCAAATAAGGATAACACATTTTTAATAATTTCTGTACTGATGACAAATACATGAACAAGAAAGGTACTTAACAAAACAAACCTATAAAAGTATGAAGAAAAGTCAGTGGTGGTAGTAGACTAGAATCTCCCTACGAAATATGCTTTTGCAAAATTGAGAAAACAAAACAGAAAATTAAGACGAAGGTAAAGAAATAACTCGTCTCGTCCAGAATTTGAAAAGCAACAGAATCTGCAAAGCAGCACGGTCTCCGCTACAGAATGTGTGGAATATATGATACAGTTTGTATCTTGTTAGATCACCACGATGCGCGGTGGTTAATATTAGAAATACCTGGGCGATCTTCATAAAGCTCGCAACGAGATGTTGTCGGGATCGTGAACTCTTTTATTGCCTGCAGAGAAGTACAGCTACGTTCTTCCACACCTTCTACGTCATCAAGCCATTACTTAATCTTAACTTCCAACTTCATATGTTCTCAGTTCAGTGTTCCCTTATTTTTACTAAACAATTCTGCACCTAAGCCTTTGCAGCGATCAGCGTTAGTAGGATAACCATCTGATAATACGGTTCCTGATTGCCTAAGACTAAAAATTGCACAAGGCTACGTTTACGGCCCATCTTCTAGCAATATACGTGAGAATTGGCTACAAATGAGAAATCAGGTAAATACCAACGTCTATTTGCTTTTGCAAAGACTTTTCTACCATTTCAAAAGTAGAAACGATTTTTCCTAACCAGTTTCATCACTACAACTTAGAACGATTTGGAACTTGTGGTTGTCAGGTATACAAAACTCGCAAACTCTTACTTTCCCGCATGCGCACGGAACCATCTTGACTTCAAGACTGCCATCTCCCTGTTCAAAGGCCTCTACTGAGATCGGGCGTGACTGCCCAATAACTACAACTGCATACCATCTCACAAAAGCTCCGTTTTCATTCTTGCGATTGACTTTATTCATCTTCAAAAAACCCAGGCAAGAAAAACAGCTTCTTGGTGAGTGTGCTCTGCGGGGCTGGGATCTGTCTGTATCCTCGGAAAGTTTTGAATTTGCGAGAGACTTCGTAGTTGACATAGGTGAGAAGACTGTGAACGTCTTCTTCCCACGCGTATCGGGAAAACACTTCAACTAGAGCTGTGATGAACCAGGAACCAAGTTTTGTGTCTCTCCAAGAAACATAACCTTGTAAGCAGGAATACGAAATGAGCACATCATCAAATAACCCTGGTTCATTTATGGTCATCGACTGTAATTCAAGCGCTTCGGCATCTGCTTGACACCTATCACCATCGGTCACCATAATTCCAAAACAATCAGTATTGTCATCAGTTGGACGGTTATCACGATGTCCACGCATTTTAATGTTACCACGACATGTCTGAATAAAAAACATCTTTGGCTTATTACGATAACTCTCAATCTTACAAACAGTTTTTACAATAGTACTGACTGGGACAGGCACTCCATCCTTGAAAACTATTCCATCCTCTGAACCATGAGACAATATAGCCACAATGATGGAGTCGCAGTGTGCACCGACTGGGCTGGAATTTATGATATCACGCAGCTGATCATTGAAGTCACAGCCTTTCAAATCAGGATGATGCTGTACTTGGTAACCAATACCATGGAACAGTTCGTGTAATTTTCTGTCATCAACTTCTGATCCAATGCGATCTGTGTATAAAGACTCGCAGCCAATTATTCGAGAATCCCTGTAAAACTGATTGTTGAAAATCAAGGCCAAGCCTTTTGGTTTTGTTGTCATTTTATACACTTTTTCACTATCTTGCCTTGCCTCTTCAACGTGTGGCGCCCTTTCTGGTGAATATTTAATGACACTTACATCACGTATGGACCTCTTGTCCGTTACAAGGATATCTTTCAGTTTCTCTCTGGTTTCCTCTGACATTTTGGCAACAATGTGGTCGTCAAGATATAGTTGCATTAGTGCAACTTCGTTTACAGGCTCAGGAAAACGCTGAAGGGTGTCATTTCCCAGCAAATCTGAAACTCTGATGTTCGGATGATAAATGATATGTTCTAAACCTTCACCAGTGATTCTGTTGCCAGAAATGTTAAATGTGTGAAGATTACGGAGATTATTTATTTCTTCAGGAATGGTAGCTATTCTGTTGCGAGACAAGTTCAAAGTTTCCAACGTTTCCATTTCCAAAACTGCGTTAGGGATGGAAGTAAGGTCACATTGTATCAGAGAAAGAGATCGGAGTCGCAGTTTGCGCCAGTCTCTTGGCTCAAAGTCATCTGCTGTCAATGTACAACGTTCTAGTGTCAGCGAATCGAGCTCTGACATTTCAAACACTGACTTAGGAATACCCTTTATGTTGCTTAGCTTCAGCGTCCGTCCGTTATCTTCAGTCAACCCTTGCAATTTTTCAACAGGCCATTCTTTCAACAGTATCACATCTTTTAACGTCTTTTCATTTTCCGTGATAAAAACACTGAGAATTTGTAGGAGTACAGTGTGCTGTATGCATTTAATAGATGTAGCACAAATGCAAAGTCCCCAGATGCAGGAGTGATGTCACCTAAGTCAAGTGGGTCTACTCTGTCTTGAGTGGCGTATCTTCCATCACCAACATCAACCCTATCTGCCGAAGCTTGATATGCCACACTAAGATTCTGCTGTTTCTCCCTAAAGTTGTATGATTTTCTTCTTGAAAAAGTCCAGCAGCAAAGATTCTGATGTTTCTCCCTAAAGTTGTATGATTTTCTTCTTGAAAAAGTCCAGCGGCAAACAAACAAGGATGCCACGAAGTAGAGAATAATTGGCACAAAATATAGCTGAAGTGTTCTCTGAAACTTAGGGATAAGTTCGTGGGTACATTCGAAACTCTCATAATTTTCACTGATGACGTAATCAATGTTACACTTCAGGGTGCTCCTCAAACAGTTATAATAACCAGCACTGAGTCCAAGAAAGATGCCAGAAAGAATAGACTGTAGCATGGCTTGCAATAAATACACAACAAATATACAACGACTGGGTTCAAGATCTTTTCGGAACTGCCTCATTTTTTCATATAGAGCCTTGGCTTTCATTGCTTCTGCAACTTCAAGTGAATCTGATGTTCCCTCCCCCTGATGGGCTGTTGGAAATGGTTGCCCAGCGTCTGTCGAGTCCTGTGTTCCACCGAGCAGGGGCTGCCTCTCGACACTTTCTACCGATCTATGACGATGATTGTCACCTGTTCGTTCTAGAGTGTCTTCGGCAATGTTTGTTCCCCACAAGGTGTTGGATACAGCAAGGGACGTTCCTGGAGTATTGAAGCATTCTGTCACAAGGCTTACAAAATGTTCCAGCAACGATGATGTCACAGGAAACCTTAACCAAAAGTTGTCAATGACCAAGAGAACGACTGCCTGCAGAAAAATGATGAATGGAAAGTACGATGCAAATGGATGCACTTCTTTTTGCCCACACACAGCCTCAACAAAGTCATATTGCCTTCTGTCAGGCAGCTTAGTCAAAACAGTTCTCGATCTTGACACTGTCAAATTATGGTTGTTGCAAACACTGTTTGCTGTGTTAGGTATGCCAGCTGGTGAGGTACCATTCCCTCCAGTTCCCTGGTTACAGTCGACTTGTATAGGCAGGCAGACAAAGCGATCCTGTGTTGCTTGCATTACTCCAGCCAACAGAGCGATCACCAACATTGCTGCAGCAAGGTAGTCAGTTAGGATGTCCCACCATGGCTTCAGTAATTTGTAACTTGAGTAGCTGGGTTCAAACCGGGCAAGCTGGTCAACAGGAAACATGACTTGGTTGGTACTGCTAGTTCTGTTGGGAATACATGATGCCAGGTATTAATTAAGTGGAATACAGCCTTTCAAGTATGAGGAGTTGAACATGAGTAACTTTTTGCCTCTGAATAAGTTCTCTGAAAAAGTTCTCCTTGGCAACCACTCTCCTTAGAAACAGAATTTCACTTCAGTTAATCCCCTTACATGGCCACAATTCATACAGGAAGGGCGAACAGGAAGCTGTGTTACATGCATACTCTTCCTGATTTTCTTTTTTTTTTTTCAATTTTTATTTTAGTTTTATATATCCTGAGTGAGAGGTTGTGGGCTACATTTAGACACACAACAAGTCACTGTAGCCAGGTCCACTATGTTGGAATTTAAAACTCTGTTTGATTTCTTGGTGATTTTCTATAACATGCATTTTTAGAAAATTTGACATTCGCAGATAAGGAAAATTAACGTTTACATAAATTATCTTTTCAACGGCTCCGAAGGCAATTTCAAACACTTAGTTTTTATGCCATACTGCCGCTAACAAAATATCTCATTTGCGTATCATATGAATTCAAGAGAGCAATAGGGTTTCTAACTGTTAATCTGATTTTCTCTCTTCACCTTACATGTTTTGTAGGATTTATTGTTGTCTCTAATAAGCTTCCTGTCTAAAAAATAAGCTCCCCTCTCTGATAAGCCCTCCCCTTTTGTAGCTAGAAATGTATTAAGCCCCCCTCTCTAATAAGCCCCCCTCCCCTCCCTCAAAAAAATAAACAAGCCCCCTGGAGGCTTAATAAAATATTGTGTATCTATGCAATTGACTTTGCTGAAGTATGAATTTCATGCAATTTTAATAACCAATTATTTACATTACCCTGATAAAAACTGAAACTTGGTATTATTTAGACTGCGAGTGTCTTTTGCCCACCCCACAATCCATCGCCAAAATTAGAGACTACTTGCAGTTTAGGTATTGTTCTTCTCAATTTTGCTGCAGATACATCAATTAAAGAAATCGAGTGCCACTTTGATAATGTTTTGAGATCCATACCTACATACATACATAATAATTATTCTTTTTGATAAGGCAGCTCGGTCTGAGGCAACCCGAGGACTGGTGTGGACCTGCCATAAAATCCTAACTACATAAAAATACTTAGCAAAATTTATAATCTTAAAATCTTTGAAAATTTCAAATGATAATAAAATTTTCCTTTTTAAGACTTCAGTTCAACTAGGCATTTGTTTACATTTTGGTATGTTTACTGTGATCAGAAAATACTTCTTGTAGATCTAATTAATGTCGATATTTCTTGCCTAAAAATGTTTCAGGACAACATTTATGCTGACTTAGTGAAAGAATGACTGAGCAATTTACTAAGAATATAAACATTTTTAAGTTTCAGGCATAATTTCATGACCAATGAAATTACCTAGATTATGCCCACTTGAACTCAAGTGCGATCCCCATCTCTAATATCCCCCCCCCCCCTCCTCTAAAGTGATTAAAATAAATAACCATATTTTTTTTATTAGAATTTGCTCCCAACCCCTCCCCCAAAAAAATTAATGATAAAAAGAAAAAAGGTAGAAATTCGACACTCATAGTAAAGTGAAATTGACTAAGCCTGTATCTCAGCCATGATCTCACATGAGGATCGATTTTTTTTCATTGATTTGCTGAATCTTTGAGCGAAGAGTGATAATATTCTGATGTGTTATGCTGTCATGTTAAGCCTTTGTTATGTTTACGCAAAATATAGTTGCTACTTGCTAAAAATGGTCAAAAGTTAATTAGCTCCCAGCCTCAAATTAGCGCCCATCCAAAAAGGCAAAAAATTTAATTAGCGCTAATTTGAATAAATACAGTTAAGTCCCCAGGGGGGCTTATCAGAGAAGTTACAGTATACAAAATGGAAAATTATTTAAAAGTTGCTTTATTGCCCAATACAATATGTCGCACATTTGACAACCAGGGCGTACCTAAAGGGGTTTTGGTACTAGTACATCGGTATGGACGCCCAAATAATCATTCCCAAATTCGGTCACATGAATTATGAATTTCTGCAAATTTTGAAAAAAAAAAGAAAAATTTTGGAAAAAATCCAAATCTTCGACAATTTTCGGAAAATTTTACCATATCCTTGGCCAAAATGGTATGCCCAAAAAATCTCTGGATATAATCCTGACATTTACCTCAGCATTTCCTGTCCAATTCACAGCGCCATTTAACTGTTTCTTTGGAAATGAATTTGCTTAACCCATTGATGCCCAAGACTTTTTACAGTTTTGAATGATTTTCTGTATATAAACGATCCATAGGATTTCGTGACTCCATATTTGGGGTTGCCATCGAAAGTGCTGCTGTTCTAAAACACAGTAAGCTCAAATTTTCTAGAAACGTCATTGAGCAATAATAACAGCTCAAACATGGTTTGTATGCCATTTTTGGTAAGTTTACAGCCAATTTTCATCTTTAGTAGCTGCCTGATGAGCATCATTAGCATGAAGGTAGCCAAGAGTCCACTTTCTCAAAGAAGCAAGTTAGGTGATGTACTTCGTTAGCAAATTTGGCTCCTTGGTCGTGGAAATGTTGAAATGGCTGCTCCGAAACGAAGTAGCTTTGGGACTCGACTACTAATGAATTTCTTGACCTACCACGGCATATTTTGGAACTTGCGACCACTGAAGAACACAACAAGCACGAAATTTCAGTGGTAGGTCAGAGTGGCTGTAGAATTAGTATAAATATGAAATATGCGGGGTTAGGAATGCTGGAACGCTGGAATGCTGTCAAAATTTCTGGCTATTTCCCAGCGTGCAGTGCATTTGTGATGTTGAAAATTGAGGCAAGGCCAGGATGGACTAGAACAAGAGGCTGTGGCTCAGCCCGGGCAAGGAACAAGAGCAAAACAAATCACTTCTAAGCTAGAAGTAGGACTGAATTTTGCTGTGAATGTTGACTTTTGGGTTAGCAACGATGATTTCCTTAAAAAAAAAACTGAAGGCAAAAACATAATTTTTGTTTTTCTATGACGTTAAAAACAGTATTTTTGTTATTGTGCAAATTTAGATGCTGTTATTCTGCAAAAAATTGCTGACTTTTTTGTGTTTATTGGGTTTCTCAATTTGAAGGACTTTCTAGTCAATGCTCACAACTGATAGTTAAGGCAATGCGATTGAGAAAGTTGCAATTTTTTAAAGGAGCAAAGTCTTGTACGGGCACATGAGGGCACATTTGATCTTAATGGGTTAAGAGGTCAGGTGCCAGCAAATGTCCATACATCCATTGGAAAAAAATATTTCCCATTCAGGCCTCAGTACCTAGGATTTTTTGTAAAGAGATTCAAACAGCATGCATTTCCTGCATTTTAGATACAGTTGAGAAATTGTGAGTCTACATAGCAGAAATTTCTGTTAACACCATATTGTTTTTGTTGAAATTGAAAAAATGTTAGATTTTTTTGGGCCTTTGAAAAAATTTGGTCCATTTGCAAAAATATTGCCAGTTTTTTAAAAGAGATCCAGCCTGTTTCATGGTAGAGGTGGCGAATGGTAAATCTGAGACTCACCGAGACACAGAGACTGGCATTTTAAAATCCCGGAGACTGAGACAAAAAAGTGTGTTGTCTTGATTAAAGAGCAAATAAGTGACTGACAAACACAAAATACAAGACAGTTAGACTGATCCTTTGGTTGTGCAAGATTCTGAGACTTTGTTAAAATTTGCTGAGACTCATGTTTTTCTGAGGACCATTCAGTGGTTTTAGCCTTCAAAAAACAAAGGCTGAAATAAATAATGAATAGTGGTCAGCAACTGTCATAGGATGCGACAGCGACAAATTCATACTGTACCCCAGGTCTCAGCTACAAATCCAACGGCAAATGGCAACTGTCAACCCCAACCCCCCCCCCCCCCCCCCTCTCCACACACACACACACACGCACACCAAAAAAATAAAACTATATATATTTTTTG